>JACXGJ010004772.1:0-43142 GCA_016801105.1 Esox niger
CAAATGTAATTAACATTAAGACAATATGCATACAGCTGAACCTTTGTAATCTATTTACCAACCAACAGATTGAGGACCCCTGGTGATGCTACAGAGTACATCAATGGCTTCAGTTATGAACACAGTGTGCCTCCAGGAGCAGGCTTGAAAAACACTGATCTAGTTGACTCTCCTCCTAGCTCTCTGATGCAAAGTCATTGTAACGATGGCGATGTTAGAGTTATACAACGTAATGCGTTTAACAGCAGTTGATACATTTCCAAAACACTGGTGAAGTTAGCGATTTTGGCACACTCTATGCAATCATTATGGCAGGCTTGGATACCATAATTGTTAGACATTCAGACTTTTTACACGGGCCTGGTGATCGTCTTCAAATTGAGTTGATTGGTGAATCTCTGAGATCCCCCGTACATGTGGCCATGTGTCACATTGCTGTTTCAAGGACACAAGGGCAGAGGCAAAACGGTCTTTGAAATCCATTTTAATAAAGAAACAAAGAAACAAACTCAAACAGCTCTAGCAACTGGGTAGTATAGCCTTCGGCTGACAAACCAAAAATGAACCACCTTAATGTGGGCAAACATTCAACAACCAACACCTGCCTCCAATTGGAGAGACCCAAGAACATAGAGTATTGTCAACAACGTGAGGGTGGTGCCCTGCAGCTTAAAACTCAAACACTGTTGATGGATCATTTTATCAATAAAAAAGAAGGCATATATATATATATATATATGGCTGTGAATAATGATTCTACATGTTTTTCCATTAGTTTGATGGGTATGTTGACCCACATGCTGAGGCCCTGGTTAGTTGTAGTGAGCTACAGACGGGGGCTGGTTTAGCATTAGACGATTGTATGGCATTCACGGATATTGTTCGGTTTGAAGAAATGACAGGGTATAAAATCGTTGTCTTTCATCGAACACGGGATGGTCACTTTACCAAGTTGCAAAACAGCGAGGACACCCACCCTAGAACCGTCTTTATGTACTTACACGATAACCACTTCTATGGCATTGTGAATCTGAAGGGTTTTCTGGGTGTGTCATATGTTTGTGAGTCGTGTTATACAGGTTTTAACTCCTGTGGCAATCATGGCTGTAAACATAGCTGTAATGTCTGTCTTCATGAAGATAGTCATAAACAACCCCATAACGCAAAGCAGCCCGGACTGTAAAGGCTTGAAGCACCACAAAAGTGTGCGTCGTTGGGTTAGCAGGTGTGAAAGTCTTTCGCAACAGATTCCTCGCCAATGACACCATTGCATTGGTCCCCTCCGACACCTACACCCATTGTCAGAAGACATTCTCAAACAGCTCAATCCAGTTGCTAGAATATGTGGCCTCTGATGAGAATATATCAATACAGCTTGCCCTTAACTGGGATGAAAAGAAAATCTCCAACTGAAATGTCGCCGTTTATCGCGAAATATTTTTGCCGGAGGTAACATTATTTCAGTAAATATATTGAATTTCCCTAGAATTAGTTGACTTTCATCCACTTGCTAACAATAGGCAAAGAATAATATATTTCTTTTTTCTGACTGACTGGGCCGGACCACACTACTACCGCTTTGATTGAGGAACGTAAACAACAAATGTGTGAAGGAGCTCATGTTATCAAAATCACTTAAAACTGTATACTCTTTTAAATATCATGGTATATCGTCATATGTAAAAGTTTTAGATTGGAATTTTAAAAGTATTTAGAAAAATAACATTCAAGTCTATTGAATATACACACACAGGCAAACTAAATACATTTTGGGTATTTGAATATTCAAGTGTTTTGTAAAAGCACTTTGTGACTACTGGTCGTTTGGCTTTAAATGTAGCTGTGATAGTAGGTTGAGTGAGTGTTTTCTGTCTACTTAAATCAATATCTTTGTGATTCTCACTCTAAATTAAACATTAATCACCTGCCAGACTCCTGATAAAAGCCACTGGCTAATAACTAATGAAGCAATATTAATTCCATGTACAGTATACTGTGTTGCATTGAGGGTTAAAGAGGGAGCACAAAATATAGTTTTGCTGGATGTAGCAAACAGTGCCCCAGGATTTCACATTGTTTGTAATTTTACAAACTCCTGAGTATTTCGTACAATACATTCATTGCGGCACTGAAGAGTTTTTCCACAAAAAGTATCCCTTGTACAGTTGGGGGATGGACTATATAGTGTGGAATATATCATGTATTACCCAATCTCTCTCAAAAGCTAATGAGCACAAGCAATTAAACAACAATAACATCAAAATGTTCTCTACATTAACTTAAGCTCTAACAACTTATCAGTGTGCTTCCACTTATATTAGTCTTAACTTCATTATTATTGATAGCTTATGTGTTTCGTTTAAAAATGTAGTCTACACAATACAAACGTTAGCTACCGGAAATGTAACTCTGGTTATATGAGTGGAGCGGAGCCTCCTAAACCTGTTGCCCTGCTGTCCCATGAGTATGTTCTCTGGGCTCACAGGTCCTATGTGGGGGCAGGCGTGCCCTAATTGTCTGTCTCATTTTGCATAAAAAGTGTTCTGTACAGCCGCAGTCACGGCTCGGGTAAACCACTAGGAGCTAAAGTTCCTCTAACGTTTTATGTCATGGAGCTGCGCCCCCTAGAGTGGTTTTATCTCCTAGTGGTTCACAGCGGCGTGAGCAAGCCAAGGAGGTACTCTCTGCCGGACCAACCAGCAGAGCTTGCAGAGTGCAGTTAAAAACCGTCCCCTAAAACTAAAAACCCCAAGACAAAACATTCCTGGAAGTTGACATGGTCAGAGAAAGGATAATCGAATACGTAACAATGAGAAATCCTCCCCCTAAGCCGATCTATGAACCTTAGGCCATCCCAGGGAAAAGAAGGGATGTTGAGCTCAAGCAAAACGTATCTGTTCCACCTAAGCACAACAAAAAACACACACACGACACATCACAAGATGACTGGCATGGGGATATATAAAAAAAAACTGTACAAAGAAAGCCATGAGGGGGAGGGGAACCTGTGCCTAATGTATTGGCACACAGTGACAATACCACTGACCCAGATAAACTATACAGTGCTGTAGCGCTAGGTAGAGAATGAAACATGGCAGCAAGATATCCTTAGCAAAATGAAGAGATCCCGGGCAGCTGTGCCAAGAACTGAATGGACAAGGGATGTGGGAGACACATCTAGTAAATAGAAACGGACAAATGCCAAAGGCGACGACCACAACGCAAATGTCATCTACTCCTATTCCTTGGAAAAGAGCACCCTGCATGGTGTGTGCACAAAGACCCTCCGGAACGGCCGAGCCAGACGCCAAGGCAATGCAGTCACAAAGCCAGCAGGAGAGACGCGGCTTAGAAAGTGAATCACCCAATCGGGATTCCGAATCACAAATAGACAATTGAGGAGTCAATCTGATAGACCAGGTGCGCTCTACGTACAGAGCGAGGGTACAGAGTGAGGAACCGCTCATCCTCTGCACAAGAGTGCGGGGAGGGAAGAAGGCCTGTAAATCAATAGTCCTGGATCTAAAAGAGCTGATGATGATCTTGGGAATGAAGGATGGATTTGGCCTCAGCGTAGCGCAGCCTATGTTTTATCTGATAGCCAGGCAGTCCAGGCACACTGTAAGGACGCAAATACAGTCCACTCATAAAGTATTGGAACGTTAAGGCAAATTTGTTTGTTTTTGTTGTTCACTGAAGACATTCGGGTTTAAGTTCAAAAGATGAGTATGAGACAAGAGTTTAGAATTTCAGCTTTCATTTAGTGGTATTCACCTCTAGATGTGTAAAACAACTCAGGACAAACCACCCTTTGTTTGGAACCCACCTATTTTTCAAGTGAGCAAAGCTATTGGAATATGTGACTGACAGATGTTTCTTGTTGCCCAGGTTCCCTGTTGGGTTAATAGTTGAAACATAACTCTGCATTACTAGTCTAAGTTTCCATCCTTGGTTTAAACCTATAGACAGCATTTCTTGTTAAAGAGGATAAACCAACATGAAAACCAGAGAGCTTTCTATGGGAGAAAAGCAAGCCATTGTCAGGCTGAGAAAAGAAGGAAAATTGACCAGACGCACTGGACAAGCATTGGGCATAGCAAGCACAACTATTTGGAATGTCCTGAAAAAGAAAGAAACTACTGGTGTACTGAGCAACAGACGTCAAACAGGTCGGCCAAGGAAAACAACAGTAGTTGACAGAAATATCATGAGAAATACCCCCAAAACATCAGTAAGTGACATCACCAACAACCTCCACAGTGCAGAGTTGAAGGTATCACAATTTACTGTTCGAAGAAGACTCAGAGAGTAGAAATATAGGCCCCACCATAAGATGCAAACCACTCATCAGCAGTAAGAATCGGAAGAATTGCAAAGAAGTACAGAGATGAGCCGCTAGATTTCTGGAACACAATCTTATGGATTGATGAGATCAAGATTAATCTCTACCAAAATGATGGAAAGACCAAAGTGTGGAGAAAGAAAGGAAATGCTTATGATCCGAAGCATACAAGCTCATCTGTGAAGCATGGTGGAGGTTATGTCATGGCTTGGGTATGCATTGCTGCTTCTGGAGCAGGTTCATTAATATTTATTGATAATGTAACTGATGATGGTAGCAGCTAAATGAATTCAGAAGTGTACAGAAACACTTTGTCTGCCAATTTATGGAGAAATGCATTGAAACTAATTGGGAGGAAGTTTATCATGCAGCAGGACAATGACCCAAAGCACACTGCCAACAAAACAAAGGACTTCATCAGAGGAAAAAAGTGGAAGGTTTTAGACAGGCCAAGTCAATCACCTGACCTTAACCCAACAGCATGCATTTCACCTCCTTAAGAGTAGACTGAAGGGAGAAACACCCCGAAACAAACAAAAACTGTAAGAAGCTGCAGTAAAAGCCTGGAATAGCATCCCAAATATAGAATGCAACAGTTTGGTGATGTCGATGGGTCGCAGGCTTGAGGCAGTTATTGCAAGCAAGGGTTATGTCACCAAATATTAAATGTTATTTACTTTAAGATTATTCCGATACTTTTGCTCACCTAAAAATGCTGTGGTCTAATAAAAATTGTGATATGTTCTAATCTAGATATTCCAATACTTTTAGAGAGGACTGTACATACACATGTACCAAAATCATCTGTATATGTTTTTGTTTGACATACTCACCCAACAAACCCCTTTTTCCCCGGTCTCTCACGCCATTTATATTGAGAGCCAACCCGCAGAGCCTTCATGAAAAATCAAAGGAAAATAAGCAAGAACAAACCCTAGCCATTTAAGCTGTATCAGAATTCAAGTCAGGAAAATGGGTCTCCAGAAGAGCCTTCTTTTTACCCTTGGTATCAATCAAAAACTCAGACAGCTCCCTTACCATGTAAGTAGGACCTGCAACCTGACTGGCTGGTAGCACGGAACTCAGAAAGCAGTCAGATCTCCCCACAGTCCCCTTCACCTGATTCCCCCACATCCTCTTCTCCCTGACCCAACAATGTACTGACCTGCACCCTTTTCTTACCCAGGCCCTGCTCCCCAATGCCAGGTGAAATACCCAGGGACACCAACCCCTCCTCCACCGCACCAACCCCACCTTTCCTCACACCCTTTTTCTTTGCTGCGATCAGCCCCACAACCCCACCAACTTGTGAAGGCTCCCCTCACTCATATCTTCCACTAACACAGCATCAGCGACCACACCACTCCATTCATTCCCAACAATCCTCACTGGAGAATCTCCCTCCACAACCTTCCCCACTGCAACAGCACTATCCACTGATACCACAACCTCTATCACCAACATCACCAGCTAACACCATGGGCTGTGCACCATCACTCAATCCAGCCACACTCTCCTGGGCACCACAACCCCGCCCAGTCTGCTGTCCCTAACCACCGGCCACAACAGGGAGATCACCCTCCCTTGCTATCGGCTGGACACTCAATGTCCTTGAGTCTTGTGTGGACATGCAAACTTCTTATGCCCCAAGTCACCACATTCAAAACAACGCAGACTGTCTGTACTAGCAAAACCTGCGTACACACCATCCCCATGACGGATCTTAAAAGTGACATTTAACTGCTGATCCGCATTGTTGAGAAACATAAACACCTGTCTACGGAAGGAGACAACATGCTTCATCGATTCTGTCTGAAACCCCGCCGACAGGATGCGAAAACCACTAGCTACTTCACCAAACCAAACCAGCTCCTTTTGTATCTGCTCATACGTAATGAACGGCGGCAAATTTGCCACAACAAGCCTAGTCAAAGTTGTAGAAAGAGGCAAAACAAACAGCAATTCATCCCTAACAAAAGCCCACTAGCAATCAGCGTACCTACCAAGGTTGCTTTCTTCATAAACACAACAACCGCTTTGTTCATTCTAGATGCCAAATTAATATGTTCAGCACCTACCTGTTTGCCAACAGCCAGCAACACCTCCTCAACTCTAACTCCATTCAACGGTACACACCTGAAACCGTGCCTAAGCGACATTACCTCCTCCCCAGCTGGAGAGGCAGCCATTGCAGCTGCCATACCGTCAAGACCTAAACAAACTTCCCCCTTCCCCTCCAAAAGCGACCCGCTAATCTGCTATGAAAAAAAAAAAACATACAAAACAAAATCAAGAGATACTCTCTTCACAGACTTGGGATCTCCTCAGTAAGGCTGTTCTGGCTGATGAGTCTAAAGTGAGTCTAAAATCATTCTCAGTGCTTCTCTTTCTCCCTCCTTCCATCCCTACACTGGTGGATGTGTCCAGCTCCTCAGATTTGATCTAGGGTATTGTAGGAAGGGGAGGTGACTTCCAACGGTACCTGCCATGGGAGGAAGACCACAGGGAAGAGGTCATATTGACAGTAGAGGAGATTAATACGTGTGAGCAATAGGGAGATGATAGTAAATTAGAAGAGGAAAGGTTGGAAAATGAGAAGTGAGGAGAAACAAGGGGCCTCCAGCACTGAAGAGAGGACTAACCAGATCACATGAGTCTGCCATGTGTGTCTAAGAGTGCAACAACATGATAAGATCAAAAGGCCCGACACACACCCTCCATGCTTTCTCCACACCATGTTTTCATGAGATCATGATAACACATCCCATTAATGTCTGCGGTCTTGTTGGCGTTCTACCCAAAAAAACTTTCCGTATGGCCTTAACTGTGGGTGAGCAAAGGGATGGCACTGAATTAACCATACTAGTGTTGTCAAACTCATTCCATGTTTTTTTTGTTTTTTCTGTACAACCAGCACAACCTGGTGATATGAGTTATTCACTACATAGTGACCTTCATTACACACTCAGCACTTCATGAGGCTCAATTTGATACGTATGAAGCAGTACGACCAAATAATATAATCGCAAAATGACCTTTACTGAAACACACACATGGGCATGCAAACATGAATGTATACTTTGTATGATAAGATACCCATGCAGACATGCGCAGTGACATAAAGAAGTATAGTGGGAGTGGTCTTTTGTGGCTCTCACATCTGACCTAGGACGGATGTAGTGAGAAGCAGCATGAGTTAGTGGCGGACGGCTAGTAAGGTGACACCCCAACATGTGGATATCATCAGTAGATCAGCAGCAGGAAACACACAGAAACAGAAACACTGCTTGTTAATTGCCCGTGGTGAAGCCCTAAATGTCTTTAAGATCCCAGAACCCGGCAGAGAACATCCATATTAGGAGTAGAGTGACCACTACATAATGCCATGATATGTTTGTCCAGCTCCCCAGGATGTTGATTTGTCTTCAAAACTGCACAATGATATATCTTCAAGACTGACATTACAAATGCTTAGTACTGGGATCAATCTTGTCCTAGGAGCTGGGGTGCCATTGGTCCCGACACAATGCCACAGCCTTTGACTGTAATAACCAATGTTTTTCAAACTATTCTAACCTTAAACACTTTAATTTGTCAGAACTCATGCCTAAACATAAATGCAAAATATTGTCTATATTACATCTGGCACTAAAATGGCACTAAAATGAGACTGTGAAATCAATGGAGAGGGTTAAGGTCCTGGAGTGGCTTAGCCAGTCTCCAGACCTTAATCCCATAAATAAAAGGGCCGCTGAAGATTTGAGTTGCCAAACGTCAGCCTCAAAATCTCAATGACTTGGAGAAGATCTGCAAAGAGGAGTGTGAAAATTCCTCCTGAGATGTGTGCAAACCTGGTGGCCAATTACAAGAAACGTCTGACCTCTGTGATTGCCAACAAGGGTTTTGCCACCAAGCACAAAGTCATGTTTAGCTGATGGTCAAATAAATATTTCCCTCATTAAAATGCAGTTCAATTAAAAACAAATTCACGTGTCAAGACCAGCTGGATGGAAAAAACAGTGCAAGTAGTACCTCAAAGGTAATTTGAATAAAATAATAACTATTCAGCATGACAAAAGAGTTGAAAAGAAAAGCTTTGAGTGAGGAAAAGAAAGGTTCAACTCTGACTTAACTGGTAGAGGGATACAGTGAGCTTCAGGATGCTTCCATCCTGAAATTTTCAACGACGGTGGTTCATAAGAACAAGGTCAAGCAACAGACATTGGGGACAATAAAGGTACAGACTGGTGAAGGGCGAAAACGACTGTCCACAGACCGAGAAGATAGTCAACTTATTCTAATGTCAATCAACAACCGTAGGATGACATCAAGTGACCTACAAAAATAATGGCAAACAGCAGCTGGATGAAGTGCACGGCAAGGACAGTTCAAAACATGCTCCTAGGGGTAGGACAGAAGTTGTGCAAAGCTAGAAAAAAGCCCTTCATGAGAAGCAAAGAAGAGCCAGGCTGAAGTTTGGAAAATACCATAAGGATTGGACCTTAGAGGAATGAAGGAAAGTCATCTTTCCTGACAAATCAAAATGTCATCTTTGCCCAACAACTGGTTGTCTAATGGTTAGACGGAAACCTGGAGAGGCCTAAACGACACAGTGTCTTGTACCCACTGTGAATTTTGGTGGATGATCAGTGATGATTTGGGGATGCAAGGCTGGAATTGGGCAGATTTGTCTTTGTGAAGGACGCATGAATCAAGCCAAGTACAAGGTTATCCTAGAATAATTATCCTGCTTTGACAATGTTCCCCAACTCTGAGAAGTTTTTTCCAGAAGTGGTTTGTTTTTGAAAATATGAATTAGTTTTCTTTGAAAACAACACATATTGTTTAGTTATTTTGACAAGTTGTTATTTTCTACAAATAAATACTCTAAATGGCAGTATTTGTATTGGAAATCTGGGAGTAATGTTGTCAGTAGTTTATAGGATGAAAGAAAGATATTCATTTTACTCAAACACATACAGTGGGGAGAACAAGTATTTGATACACTGCAGGTTTTCCTACTTGCAAAGCATGTAGAGGTCTGCAC
The DNA here is from genome assembly GCA_016801105.1 of Esox niger. Lineage (NCBI taxonomy): Eukaryota > Metazoa > Chordata > Actinopteri > Esociformes > Esocidae > Esox > Esox niger. Next base: position 9,390 of record JACXGJ010004772.1, read on the forward strand.
TTTTTACCATAGGAACACTTCAACTGTGAGAGACGGAATCTAAAACAGAAATCCAGAAAATCCAGTATGATTTTTAAATAATTAATTTGCATGACATAAGTATTTGATCACCTACCAACCAGTAAGAATTCCGGCTCTCACAGACCTTTTAGTTTTTCTTTAAGAAGCCCTCCTGTTCTCCACTTATTACCTGTGTTAAATGCAACTGTTTAAACTTGTTACCTGTATAAAAGACACCTGTCCACACACTCAATCAAACAGACCACAATGGCCAAGACCAGAGAGCTGTGTAAGAACAACAGGGATAAAATTGTAGACCTGCACAAGGCTGGGCTCGGCTCCAGGACAATAGGCAAGCAGCTTGGTGAGAAAGTAACAACTTTTGGCACAATTATTAGAAAATGGAAGAAGTTCAAGATGATGGTCAATCTCCCTCGGTAACGCACTACGCCGTCATTGATTTAAATCCTGCAGCACACACAAGGTCCCCCTGCTCAAGCCAGCACATGTCCAGGCCCGTTTGCCAATGACCATCTGGATGATCCAGAGGAGGAATGGGAGAAGGTCATGTGGTCTGATGAGACAAAAATAGAGCTTTTTGGTCTAAACTCCACTCGCCATGTTGGGAGGAAGAAGAAGGATGAGTAGAACCCCAAGAACACCATCCCAAACATGAAGCATGGATGTGGAAACATCATTCTTTGGGGATGATTTTCTGCAAAGGGGACAGGACGACTGCACCATATTGAGTGGAGGATGGATGGGGCCATGTATCGCGAGATCTTGGCCAATGACCTCCTTCCCTCCGTAAGAGCATTAAAGATGGGTCGTGGCTGGGTCTTTCAGCATGACAACAACGTGAAACACACAGCCAGGGCAACTAAGGAGTGGCTCCATAAGAAGCATGGAGTGACCTAGCCACTAACTACAGGACACATACAGTATCACCTCTGTAATTGCAAACAAAGGTCTGTAACAAATATTAAGTTCTGCTTTTCTGATGTATCAAATACTTATGTCATGCAATAAAATGCTAATTAAATATTTAAAAAATCATACAATGTGATTTTCTGGATTATAAAATACTTGTTCTCCCAACTGTACCTATGAATAGTACAACCAGAGAAACTGATAATTTTGCAGTGGTCTCTTAATTTTATCCAGAGCTGTAAGAATACGGAGGGTAATTTCCAAATAAATGCACATTTGGAAAGGTATTGGTTTTATTATTGCAATCTGTAATAGTCTTTTGATCATCAAAATTAAACAATTCTAAGATAGTCTTCATAATCATTGATGTTAATACACATACTTAAGTAAACACACCTTTTTAAATAATAGTGTTTGACTTCTCTGATGCATCATTACCTCACAACAAGCAAAAGTTGAAATCAATAATACGTTTTGAACTGGGGAACACTAAACACCAATTCTGTTATATTTACCATATCATTAGACTACATTTATTACATTCTTAAAAATAAAAAGAACTACCTAGTTACATTGTTTAGTGCTAAATGTGTTGTACTGGCCTGATAGTGTCAGTCTTTTGAAGTATCCATATTTCTGTGATGCCGGAAATTGTATTATTATACCAATTTATGTAATTGTCCTGAAAACCTTTGCGATGTAACACGGAAGTAAATTCAGTTTGGCCAAACAGTGGTGGCATAATAGCCATAACACAATATCTGTTGTTCTTTGTCACTCAGTTAGATTACACTTGGTACTCCCATCAGGGTTTTGATTTTACTTTGTGTGAATGATGTTTCAAGTTGGCTACATATGGGCACCATTGGAAAGGAAATACTATAAATGTTGTATTGCTTGCAACTATGGATATAAGTAGAAAAAAATTCCAATCTGGCGAGTAGTAGCTTCAATGCTGAAACCAGCTAAATGCTGCTTGCAGCTTTAAGTTCAGCTGTTTTCTTTGATTTTCAAGTTTGAATCCAGCTCTGTCAGTATGTGATTTACATTGACTGTTGTTAAATAATGTTTATCTTAATGAATTACACAATGTAGAGTAAAGATTTTGATCTTTTGTTTATTTCCTTTGAGTGTATATAAAGTTTAGCTTTCTACAACCCCATTTCCAAAATGCTGTTTAAAAATTTGTATTTGACTGTATTTGTCAATCACCTTACCATATGGCGATTGACAAATACAGTATATTAGTAACAATAACTACCAGACCCAAAAATATAATAAAAATAACATACATTTACCAGGAAAAATAACTTTTATCAATGATAAATCCTTTTGACAATAAACTATGTTTTCCTGTTTGCCTAGCGGATTACATATCTACAACTGTACAGTATTCTATTGAAGAGTGCATATGAGATATTAATAAAATCTGTCCCTCATCATTGAGCTGTTCCTTCTGTTGACTTGACATTATCAGATGTTGATAGTGTAATTTGGATCACAAGTTTAACTATAGTAATTGTAGTTGTTGCAGAACGGATGTTTTAGATGGTGACACACATGAAGACGACGGAGACCAGGAGTGTTATGTGCCTGAGGTAATCTAATTGTGCAGTTGCAGAGTTGTGAATGGTGGAGACCTCTGCAGAACAGTACATTAACTGTCATTCCTGTGCCAGTCGAAGATAGAACGGAACGAAACAACAGGCATTTATTTGTTGGTCTTATTCATTACATCAATCCATAAAAATATTTTAGTACTTTACAGTCTGCTTTAGGAACCTTTTAATAAATTCACCCGAACCTCCTTTAACTGAGAGTTATGACTGGACTGTACCCTCTGAAGTTCTGCTGGTGTAATCTTCTGTGTATGGGTGTCTTGACATATTTTTTCTTACTTTCTGCAAGTGTTCCTTATCTGTTGTGTGGTTCTTTATTTGACACATATTATTAGACACCAGTAGCTAACTCCAAGTGAAAACACAAAGCCTAAATTAAGACAAAAAACTGCGGCTTTTGTGCATACAATAATGATCCAAACAAATTGCCACCAAAAATAATAATAATAATGTAATTTCTAAATGATTCACCTGACAGGGATGTCAATACCCTCAAGTTAAAACAGAGTTTGCGCCTTAGTCATTGTGTGTTTTCAAATCCAAGATCCATGATTACAAAAGCCAATACTACATTTATTGTGCCACTATGATCACTGTAACTTCAAATATATGTATATCTGTTCAGTCAACTTCAGATATTGACATTAAGTCTGGATTTTATTTTTTTATCCTTCAAATATTGTCATATTGTATTTATAATTATTTTATCACTCCCAGCATATTTTTTGTAAAATGAGTTGGAATAAAAAAAGTATTGAATGCAAAAGAGAAGATCAGCATTTGCTGAGGACACACAAAGCATTGCACAATGACGGTCACACCACATTTAATTTTGGGCACTCAACTATGCTGCTTTTTTTTCAAGAACTTTGTGAAGGTTTTGTGTAGAACTCTGATAAAACACAGTAATTTGCTAATGTTTTACATCAGATTCTTTTCCAGAGTGACATCTTTGTAAAAAAAAAGTTTCATCCACACACATAGACCTACTGTAAGTATAACTGTCAGGTATTAAAGTTGAAGCTGGACCCAAGTGCAGACTTGATGGAAATAAGGGATTTATTAGGGAAACTCAAAAAAGAAAACAATGGGAGAAAAGGCAAGCAGGCAAAAACATGGATTGGTAGCATGGACAGGCATGGACAGGCATGGACAGGCATGGACAGGCATGGACAGGCATGGACAGGCATGGACAGGCATGGACAGGCATGGACAGGCACAATCCAACATAAACATAGACAATGACCCACCCAGGGCAAACAGAAGAGGGTGAACTAAATAGGGAGTTAACGAGGCTCAACAAGACACAGGTGCAAACAACAAGGACAGGTAAGTGGTGCGGGTAGGAACACAAACAAAAACAAAACGCAACGGGGCTACATTCAAAAGCAAACCAGAAAAAAGAACAGAACGTCACAATAACAAAAGTGATCAGGTCAATTTAATGCATCAAATGTACACACTTTTGATTTGTCTTTGCAAAATCTGGTGTTAAAACCTAGAAAAAACTGTAATTCATAAATGATGGCGTCAAAATAATAGGTTTGAATAGTGCAATTTTCTAAGATAAAACGGCCATCCACGTTTTTTTAAATAAGGTTTCTGGTACTGGTGGTGAAAAGAAAATACAAAAATCACCTGTGCTCTGTCAAATGTACAGGTCTACTGATGTTCAGTCCTGTTCTGTCTGACATAACTTTTTGCTTGTTGCTAGTCCTAGGTCTTTATGAGTCTTCCACAGCTCTCTGGGGTTGTTTTCATTCTGCTGACTGTTCGTAGGATAATCTTGCTTCATAAACCAGCCTTTGAATACTATTTCTTTGGTGTTTGTATTCCATAATATGTTTCATTGATCTGACTTGACTTTTGCATTGCCCCCGGATGTGTAGATGGCATATATGAATTTGGGTGTGAAACCCCGCAGCTCATGTTGGTTTATCATGACCATCACGTCCATCTCTTCTTGACCAGCATTGCAGACACCAAATATCATTAGTACCCTATACAGCCCAGGGCTTCAGAGATGGCAAAGGGGGTCACACAAATATCAACAATAGTACATTGATTCTGGCAAAGCAACCTGGTCCCTTAGTAAAGTTGAAAAAGAAAAAGTCTGAGGCTAGAAATGAAAGCCTAACTTAAGCAAAACATACAAGCTCTGTTCTCTTCACCATGAAAATGTTGATATCCTGTTTAAAGTGTAAAGTACATATCATGTCACCACTTCATCCGCTTTTTCAGTATCGGGTTGCGGGGCAGCAGCTCCAGCAGGGGACCCCAAACGTCCCTTTTCCGAGCCACATTTGCCAGCTGACTAGGGGATCCCGAGGAGTTCCCAGGCCAGTGTTGAAATATAATCTCTCCACCTAGTCCTGGGCCTACCCCGAGGTCTCCTCCCTGCTGGACGTGCCTGGAACATCTCCCTAGGGAGATTTCCTGGGGGCATTCTTACCAAATGCCCGAACCAACTTCTTTTCGATGCAAACGAGCAGCGGCTCTACTCAGAGTTCCTCACGAATGAGTGAGCTTCTCACCCTATCTCTAAGGGAGACGCTAGCCACCCTTCTGAGAAAACTCATTTCAGCTGCTTGTACCCACATTCTAGTTTTTTCGGTAATGACCCAGCCTTCATGACCATAGGTGAGGGTAGGTTTGCCTTCTGGCTCAGCTCTCTTTTCGTGCGGTAATGTTAATGCAATGCCATCCCCGCTGCTCCAATTCTGCGGCTAATCTCCCGCTCAATACTCCCCTCACTCGCAAAGAAGACCAATTCCTTTACTTGGGGTAACGCTGCATTCCTTACCCGGAGGAGGCACTTCATTGGTTTCCTGCTGAGAACCATGGCCTCAGATTTTGTGGTACTAATCTTCATGCCAACTGCTTCGCACTCGGCTGGTCCATGTCATCCAACCAATCTTTTCTTTACCAGCATGCAGAGTGCCCTGGGAACAAATTTAAATAATTTAGGAATATAATAACTAAATATCCACAAATTAGTCTTTGATGTTTACCAACTCACCAACAGTAGTTTGCATTTTACATGAATGCAGCATGTTATCAGAAGATACAGGCAGACAATTTGCATTCTTCTGCACAAAAGCTGGACATGGGATGCTCTTGGACTTTCCAGCACAACAATGACCCTAAGCCCAAGGCCAAGTTGACCCTCCAGTGGTTACAACAGGAAAAATAGCACCTGCAAGAATTTGGGGCTTCGTTGACAACTATTACAAAAGACTGAATGCAGTCATTGGTACTAAAGGGGGCAATACACAGTTTTAAGAACTAGGGGTATGCAGACTTTTAAACAGGGGTCATTTAATTTTTTTCTTTGTTGTCATGTTTTGTGTTATGATTGTGCCATTCTGTTATAACCTAAAGTTGAAAATGAATCACATAAGAAAAAAACTAAGGTGTTTTGCCTTCTCACAATTTTTTTTGTACATATATTATCAATTTGCCAAAGGTATGCAAATCTTGGAGCACAACTGTATACTGTATGGAGAAAAATAGAGATGGCTGAAATAAAGATGGAGCCAGTGAGTGATTCCTTTTAGTCAGTAAGAAAGTAAAAAAGTAAGACATCCACAAACACTCATGACAGTGCAGCTGCTTCCTGTCTGGCTGAAAACCGTACACCATTCTCAGCCTGGACTTCCCAAAGACAGTAAATCTCAGTAAATCCCAACAAATACTGTTAACCCCTTCAATTCCCAAACAGTGACTCAGTATAAGGGTTGCAAATTAAAAGTTTATTACTGAAAGTAGGACTGAAATGTAGAACGACATAGCTGTAAAACTCTTATCTTTAAACGATCAATTGAGTAAATACTAATGGTGTTAATTTTCGTGTTATAACATGATCTGGTGAGTAATCCCACTCACCCTGGAAATTGACTTTTCAGGGCTCTCCTCTCTGGCAGAAGGCTGAGGGGTCTCTCAGGACCAAAACCTCTCGCGTGGAACCAAACTGATTATAACCCAACATACAACCCTCAACGGACAAATCTATAATCCTCTCCAACATACACACATAGCCCTCAACTGGACAAATCTATCACCCCTCCCCACATACATAAATAACGCTCAACCGGCAAACTCATGCAACATATACTTTTTAGAAATGTATTAATGTAAAGTCTAATATTTATATGCTCAGTACACTGTACTTATTCCTTTTGCATGAACAGCCAGAACAAATTCCTTGTTTGTTCTGAAACTTACTTGACCATAAAATCCTTTCTGATTCTGACATTTAATAGTTTTTTTTGTTTAATTTAAGACTGTAGTTTTGGCATATCTGGTGTATTATATGTGTCTGTTTGGAGTGTATGCCATTAAAGAAGTGGAAATAGAAGAGGACCGGAAATGTACATGTAAGTAAAGTATATGTTAAAAGTGGAATGTATAGAGGTGAAATTAAGGCAAATATAGTGCAACATGGGAATTCTGAATGAGCATGGAAGACAAATAGAGGTGGGCAGAACAAGTATTAAGTATAAGTATGTGCAAATGGGAATGAATGGTTGTACAATGAGGCAAATGCAAGTTATTCAAAGAATTATTCTGACAAATGGTAACTCTGACATGCAAGTTAGAGGTGTAAGGTATTCTGTGCAATTTAAATGCCGGGATAGCAGCAATGCGGATCCCGAGGTAGACGTGCATGTAACATAAAAAAGAAACAACTAACAAATCTGAAGACATACATATTGAGTGAAAAAAAGTATCTGACTACACTGTCAGAGCTTTCTGATTTTGTAAGTTTGTCCACATTTGACAAAGAAATTATCAGCCTATAATTTTAATGCTAGGTTTATTTGAACACTGACAGACAGAATAAAAACAACAACAAAAAAACACATGTCAAACATGTTATGAATTGATTTCCATTTTAACACCTCTTTGCAGATCTTCTCCAAGTCATTAAGTTTCAAGGCTGATGTTTGGCAACTCGAACCTTCAGCTCCATCCACAGATTTTCTATGGGATTAAGGTCTGGAGACTGGCTAGGCCACTCAAGGACCTTAAAGTGCTTTTTCTTGAGCCACTCCTTTGTTGCCTTGGCTGTGTGTTTTGGGTCGTTGTCATGCTGGAATACCCATCCCTGACCCATTTTCAATGCCCCGGCCGAGGGAAGGAGGTTCTCACCCAAGATTTGACGGTACATGGTCCTGTCCATCATCCCTTTGATGTGTTGAAGTAGTCCCGTCCCCTTAACAGAAAAACACCCCCAAAGCATAATGATTCCACCTACATGTTTGACGGTGGAGATGGTGTTCTTGGGGTCATACGCAGCTTTCCTCCTCCTGCTCCAGACACGTTGAGTTTATGCCAAAGAGCTCGATTTTCATCTCATCTGACCACATCACTTTCACCCAGTTCTCCCCTGAATTATTCAGATGTTCATTGGCAAACTTCAGATGGGCTTGTGCATGTTCTTTCTTGAGCAGGAGGACCTTATGGGCGCTACAGGACCCTTCACGGCATAGTGTGTTACTGATTGTTTTCTTGGTGACAACGGTATGCCTTGGTGACAATCATATTGTCTTTATTAAGGCCATACCAGCAAAATTTAGAACATACCTTCATTCTTCTTTTCTCATTAACCTACACCTTTCCTTATCTGTCAGGTGTGAGGGCCACATATACCTGGAAAATACATAATATTCTGTGTAACTACACTGTCAGAGCTTTCTTTGGGAGCCAACTTTGCTATTTTGTGATCAGTAGCACTGTTCCTATCACCATTAAAATGTGCGTCATTATAATCAACGTGTGTGATGTTAAAACAACAAAATGATGGAACTGAATCAGTCTTCATCACCTCTGTCTGGTGGCCGTTCGTGGTGGTCCAGGTCAGGGATAACATTTTCTAATGTGCCTGTCATATTTTCAAAGAAAAAATAATTTAAAAATGTTGTACATTTCAGTTTGAATTTTCATGGGGCTCTAATCCTCCTGGGACCATAGGCGGCTGCCTACCTTGCCTACTGGTCCTGACCGCCTCTGGTTACAGGGGTTCCCAACCTGAGGGACATATTCCCATAATGGGACCTCTGGGGTGGGCTCTGACAAAAAGGGTGCCATCATTTTTATTATTTCACTGTTATGTCAAACTTAGTGCGGAAATATCTAATAGAAATGAAAATCATGTCTTGAATCCTTAATAAACTCATGGACAATATGGACAAGTATATATAATAATGCAGACGGTGAAAGGAGTGTTGGCTAGGAATGCCTTGCCACATAGCCCTCTTGCAACTCTTCATGGCACATCAGGCACCTGGAAACGTAATGTGGTCAAAAGAGAGTGGAGCATTCTCCTACCAACGACGGTTGGTTACAGCGGACTTCTGGTTTGAGCAGGCACTGTGTTAAAAAAAAATAAAGCTTTGCTGGATCTTTTTCAGAGGTCACAGGTCCCAATCTTCAAGATTTCTGAGCCTGAAAAAAATTTTAAAAAATTAAGTAATACAAAATTATAGGAGGACAGATAGTTAGTAAATTAAAAATGATTTGTAAAATGTGAAATTGCAGCCCTCCAGCCTCTACACTGGAAATGGCCGAAATAATGTGTTTAACTACTCTTGACTTAGCAGGTATATAACTGCTTGCTAGCTTAGCAATCTAGTAAATTTTATACAGTTTATACTTTATTTCAAGTATGATCTTTCCCCAATACCCATTTAAATATAATCAGCATTTTTCTGCTTTTGAATGGAGGATATCTTACAAAAGTCCTTGTTAATAAAGGGACAGTCAGTAGAACGCTGCCTGTGTGGTATCCTGCCTCCAGGTTTTACAAGACTGAATTTATGCAAGTAGTTCAGTACAACTCTTATACAGTGCCTTGGAAAAGTATTCACCCCCCTTGGCATTTTTCGTGTTTTGTTGCCACAACTTGGAATTATCATGGATTGTTTGAGCATTTGCATCATTTAATTTACAGAACATGCCCACAACTTTGAAGATGTTTTTTTTATTGTGAAGCAAACAACAAATAGGACAAAATAACAGAAATAGTAAATGTGCATAACTATTCATCCCCCTTAAAGTCAATACTTTGTAGAGTCATCTTTTGCAGCAATCACAGCTCCAAGTTGCTTTGGATAAGTCTCCATGAGCTTGCTACATCTTACCACTGGAATTGTTGCCCATTCCTCCTTGCAAAAGTTTTCCAGCTCCTTCAAGTTGGATGGTTTGTGCTTGTGAACAGCAATCTTTAAGTATGACCACAGATTTTCTATTAGATTGAGATCTGGGATTTGACTAGGCCATTCCAACACATTTACATGTTTCCCCTTAAACCTCTCAAGTGTTGCTTTAGTACTGTATTTCAGGTCATTGCCCTGCTGGAAGGTGAACCTCCGTCCTAGCCTAAAGTCACGCATAGAGTGGTACAGGTTTTGCTCAAGAATATCCCTGTATTTAGCACCATCCATCTTTCCCTCAACTCTGACCAGTTTCCCAGTACCGGCTGCTGAAAAACATCCCCAAAGCATGATTCTGCCACTACCATGTTTCACTGTGGGGATGGTGTTCTTTGGTTGATTTGATGTGTCGGGTTTGCAACAGACATAACGTTTTCTTTGATGGACGCAAAGTAAAATTTTAGTCTTATCAGACCAGATCACCTTCCTCCAAACATTTTGGGAGACTCCCACATTCCTTTTCGCAAACTCAAAATGTGCAATTTTGTTTTTTGATGAAAGTAATGTATTTCTTCAGGCAACTCTGCCATAAGACCCAACTCAATGGAGTGTATGGCTTATTGTCGTCCTATGTACAGATACTTCAGTCTCTGCTGTGGAACTCTGCAGCTCCTCCAGGGTTAACTTCGGTCTCTGCGCTGCCTCTCTGATTAATGCCCTCCGTGCCAGGTCCGTGAGTTTTGGTGGGCGGCCGTCTCTTGAGAGGTTGTGCCATGTTCTTTCCATTTGTTTATGATAGATTTGATGGTGCTCCTGGGGATCATCAAAGATTTTGATATTTTTTTATAACCTAACCCTGACTTGTTCTTCACAACAACATTGTCCCTTACTTGTTTGGATAGTTTCTTGGTCTTCATGGCAGTGTTTGGTTAGTGGTACACTTGGATTGCACACAGGTGGACATCATTTCACTAATTATGTGACTTCTGAAGGTAATTGGTTGCACCAGAGCTTTTTATTGGCTTCAAACAAAGGGGGTAAATACATATGCAATTTTCAGTTTATTAATAAAATAAAATAAATTATGTATATATTTTTCTCATTTCACTTCTCCAACTTAGACTATTGTGTTCTGATTCATCACATACAATTTAGATAAAAAATACATTGAACTAAAGGCTGTAGGTAAAAACCAAATAGGTAAAAACCCAAGGGGGTGAATACTTTTGCAAGGCAATGTATATGGCCATTTTTATTTCCTCATGATTTACTTCTTATGGATTTATAATAATGTCTTTGATGGAATTATGAGCAACAGTCATCTAGTATTTAATCTCAGCAAGGTTGAGGAATATTGACCAAAGCATTTATTCAACTTCTGAAAAATTGAACAAATTGGTCCTGTGACAATTTTCACAAAAGAGATTTTTGACAAAAGGAAGGAGCGATTATGCAATATGACTTCAACCATTCATAATTGAGCAAATTGTCCAGAGAATGTGCAACTCCTTGATACTACAGGATATTGTGCTCTGGCCAGTGAGATCGTGACTGGATGGGGCCAGTGTTATATAAAAACAGAAATAGCCTCACACTATATGTGGGGTTTTCAACTCTGAGCCTATGGGTCCAGAGTAATGTTTGTTTTCTATTGGACCTGGAAGTTAATTGCATTCACCTGGTATCCTAGGTTTAAATCAGTCCCTGTTTAGAGGGCTAGATTGAAATCCACTAATACTTTGGGTCCCACGGCCTGGAGTCAAGAAACACTGCAAGATTCATCAGTCTAATGTTTTATCATGAATGTTTCGACAGACATCGTCAAGGTATAATGATAAACAAGACAGGTAATGTGACCATGATATCCATTTGGTTATTGGTCACTTCTGATGTTACACATAAATGGAGAAGAATGGATAGCATCGAATAATAAATGTGACCTAGAATAGGCCACAATAAATGCAAGCAATGTTAATGGTCAACGTCTACATTCAGACAAAAAGGAGCAAGGATCTTGATAATCATCCAAGTAAACACTTCCTAACAATACATTGTCAAGGATGTCTCCCTTCATAATGATAAAATGGATGGATAGAATAAAATTATATTTCCAAAAAGTTGGCAGCAAGTTATTAAGTTATTAGTTTTTTGCTTTCTTCTGTGTTTCGGGGATCAGAGATTGTAACTTTTGTTCACATTTAGTTTGCCCGCATTGTTGTTTGCACAGGGACAGGTTAAAAGAAAGTAGTGCATTGGCTGAACACATTACAACTTTAATCAAATTTATTTTCAATCAAATTTATTTTATAAAGCCCTTTTTACATCAGCAGTTGCTTCAAAAAGTGCTTTCACAAAACACCCAGCCTTAAGCCCCAGGGAGCAAAAAACAATAGTGATGAACTTCAGTGGCTAGGAAAAACTCCCTAAGTGGGCCAAATTTAGGAAGAAACCTAGAGAGGAACCAGGCTCCGAGGGGTGACCAGTCCTCTTCTGGCTGTGCCAGGTGAACAATTTTAATAGTTCAATGCATGTGGGCTAAACCCAGAATCTATTTAAACCTAGTGCAGATCGGAGGCATAACTGGATGGACAAGGACGGGGGGGGGGTCAGCAGAGTGGCAGCTGAAATCGTCAGGCATTTTCCTGATCTGCAACACAGCCAGGAGGACTCTGGACAGGGACGGCAACGAGTCAAGCCTGGTACTCCGCAGGTGTGGGTTACGACCTCATGTCCTCCTAAGTTTAAAACGACAGAAAACAGGGAAAATTAAGACCCTACTCCCCCAGCACAATAATATAGTAGCATAAGACATTGGGGCTGAGACAGGGGGGTCCAGTGACACTGTGGCCCTATCCGGAGGAGGCCCCGGACAACTTTAATGGGGATATGATTCCTTGTTTGAAGGAATATGAATTTGTACGTGATATTGAATTGGCGGCACAATTTACACTTCTAGTTACCATCATGTAAGGAGACGTTGATGGGGGTAATTTGGGGTAAAACAGAGTTTAGCAAGTTATTGCAGAGTTTTACGCTGCACAACTATACGACCAAGGGAGGATACCCAAACACATTTCTGACACTGTTATCAGTTCTAAGAATGTGCAAATGTTTCTGAACAATGGACAGGGCCAGTGACCTATATGTCCATCCAGGACTCAGTTGTTTTTGCTGTAGTAAGAGTGCCCCCACTGAATGTGTGGCCCACTACAGGTGCACAACCTTCAAATGAAAGGTACATTACAGGATTTTCTTTGCCATTGGTTGTAAAAGTGGCACTGTTGATCCTAATGGGATTCTATGTCATACACATTGTCCTCCAAATTAGTTGTCACTGTGTAAATATGAATACAAATGTCAGTAAATAATTGCTGTTCATCAGCTTGAACTTACACTCAAGATATCATTTGAATCTAACCTTCATGTGGACCATTTTCATGTGGATTTGGAGGTATGCTTTGAATCTTTGTCCTAATGGAAGATCCAACAACAACCTGCTTCCTGGCAGAGGCAGACAGGTTCCCAAAGAAGTAAAACAGACCCAAATCATCACAGATCTACTACAATACTTTACAGTACGAATTAAGTTATTTTATTCATGACCATGGCTCTTTGTTACCAAAAATCTCAAGTCTCAGTAATTTCAAAACCATCGAACCTTGTTGTCAAAGTTCCAATGATATTTTGCAAACTCAAAGTGATTACGTTTGTGGTTTGGGGACAGCATAGGCTTTCTTGTGGCAACATTTCTAAACAACTTGTTGGCATGAGGTAGGCATCTAATTGTAGTTTCTGAGACTTGTTGACCCCAACAAGTAACTGACGTCTGCAATTCATTATTCAGATCCTTTGATATTTTTGCTACTTTAACCATTCTTCTCACTGTGCAGGCGGGGAATACAACACACTTCCAGGCAGGTTCATCACAGATCAAATGTTTTAATCGTTGTACTAATCGTTGAGATGGATATTTTTATGGGTGTACCTTTTTATAGCCATTGTCAGATTTGTGAAGGTCGATAACATTTTGTTGTTGTCTGTACATCCTTTGGCTGATCCCATGTTGATAAATAACTTAGAGAATATAACCTCAAATTGATACCCCAGTGAAACAAAATCACACAGATGACCACTTATAAGTGATGACCAACAAATACTCCAATTTCTCAATCAGAATATATATTAATTGTGGGACATGTTATATATAATAATTATTTCTCAATGGCAATTTCTTTTCACTTAAAGGTTACATTCATATATAAATAAAATATTTACAATCCCAGGTTTTGGGATTTTCAATCCCAATATGATGAAAATGAATTCATAGCCTTTTTGTTCATAAACACTGAGGGTGTCAACAATTGTTGAGGGCACTGTATGTGCCAATAATGTATGTGCAACATTTAATTAAAAAAAAAACATTCAAACTTGGAATTTCATGGCTTACGGATATATGATGGTAATTCTGCTTATAGATAATCAACATACTGTACCCTACCCTGCACAGTCAGGGCTATTGAGACTGTGAGACATTGTCCTAGGCTTAGTGTGGACACAAAGTGACTCTTAACCTCTGTATGAAAAAGCACCAAGTGTCCGATATCTCTACACACAATTACTTACTGTCAACATCAATATTGGAACTTCACATCCTACTGCTTCAACTTCAAGGAAGGATATGTAGCCTACCATCCCAAGAACTAAACTGACAGAATATTTATTCTGGTGTGCTGATTTTTAGATCAATATGGTTGCACCTTGTGAAAATTTCCATTGACAGGGTCATGTGAAGTAGGAAGCTATGATGTCACACAAGAATACTGCCGCTGCTCCCCTTCCAGGTGAGTTGGGCCTCCCTTAGCCCCCTAGCCGTGCTCCCCTATCCCGCCAACATCTCCATGTAAGCCGAATCTTGGTCTCAAAGAAGGGCCCATGGCTGGCTGAATATGAAGGACCGTGGAGTGTATCGCAGATGTCAGGGGATCCCTTTTTGGATATGGGTCAGTCACTAACTGCTGTCTGGTATACAGTTGAGCAAGAGCAGTATGAAGGGTATTGTAGTGGACCAACGAACAGGTGAAAAACATGATGGCAGTGGTAAGCGGGGCCTGAAACTGTAATCAATGTATATCACAGTGGGTGTCTCGTGATAAAAAGGTGACGTTAAGCATATGTTTTCATTCATGTTCATTTACACACATAACAGCTGATACAAGCTCCTAGACTGTGTGTGTGTTTGTGTGTGTGCATGCATGTACGTTTGTGTGAGCGAACATGTGCAGTTACGTTTTAAAATCTTCAAAACAAATAGAAAAAAACAGTAACATCTGGCCATAATTCCGACCAGATCTTGTTCACCAGAGCACATGTCCCCCCAAGTATCAGTAAGGGGAAATAATCCAGCCTACACCTTATAAAGTTTGTCTGGGACTAGAAACAATATTTCACTGGCGCCAGACTTTGCTCAGCGCACAAAAACCTACAGTGGACATAAAAAGTCTACACACCCCTGTCAGAATACCAGGTTCTTGTGATGTGAGACAAAGATTAATCATGTCAGAACTTTTTTCACTTTTAATGTGACCTATAATGTGAACAATTCAATTGAAAAACAAAACTGAAAGATGCATGCTCTATTTTAAGGTCAGGTGATTGACTTGGCCAGTCCAAAATCTTCCACCTGTTTCCCCTGATGAAGTCCTTTGTTTTGTTGACAGTTTGCTTAGGGTCATTGTCCTGCTGCATGATAAACTTCCTCCCGATTAGTTTCAATGCATTTCTCCGTAAATTGGCAGACAAGGTTTTTGTACACTTCTGAATTCATTCTGCTGCTGCCATCAGCAGTTACATCATCAATAAATATTAATGAGCCTGTTCCAGAAGAAGCCATGCATGCCCAAGTAATGACATTACCTTCACCATGCTTCACAGATGAGCTTGTACGCTTCGGATCATAAACAGTTCCTTTCTCCACACTTTGGCCTTTCCATCACTTTGGTAGAAATTCATCTTGGTTTCATCAGTCCATAAGATTGTGTTCCAGAACTTTTGCAGCTCATCTCTGTACTTCTTTACAAATGTCAATCTGGCATTCCGATTCTTACTGTGGTTGATGAGTGGTTTGCATCTTATGCTGGGGCCTATATTTCTGCTCTGAGTCTTCTTCGAACAATGGATTGTGATACCTTCACCCCTGCACTGTGGAGGTCATTGGTGACATCACTCACTGATGTTTTGGGGGTTTCTTCACAGCTCTTACGATATTTCTGTCATCAACTACTGTTGTTTTCCTTGGTCGACCTGTTCAACGTCTGTTACTCAGTACACCAGTAGTTTCTTTCTTTTTCAGGAAATTCCAAATTGTTGTGTTTGCTATGCCCAATGTTTGTCCAATGGCTCTGGTTGATTTTCCTTCTTTTCTCAGCTTGACAATGGCTTGCTTTTCTTCCTTCCGTAGACAGCTCTCTGGTCTTCATGTTGGTTTATCCTGTTTAACAATAAATGCTGTCTTTATAGGTTTAAACCAAAAATGGAGACTTAGACTAGTCATGCAGAGCTATTTAATGATTGAACAATCAACCTAAAAGGCAACACCTGGACAACAAGAAACATCTGTCAGTCACATGTTCCAATACTTTTACTCACTTGAAAAATGGGTGGGTTCAAACAAAGGGTTGTCTGTCCTGAGTTGTTGAACACATCAATCAATCAATCAATCAAATTTATTTTATATAGCCCTTTTTACATCAGCATTTGTGACAACGTGCTTTCACAAAACACCCGCCTTAAACCTCAGGGAGCAAACAACAATAGTGATGAACTTCAGTGGCTAGGAAAAACTCCCCAAGAGGGCCACATTTAGGAAGAAATCTAGAGAGGAACCAGGCTCCGAGGGGTGACCAGTCCTCTTCTGGCTGTTCCAGGTGAACATATTAAGAGTTCAAATTTTAATAGTTCAATGCATGTGGGCTAAGCCCAGAGTCTATTTAAACCTAGTCCAGATTGGAGGCAAAACCGGAGGGACAAGTACAGGGGGGGATCAGCAGAGTGGCAGCTGAAATCGTCAGGCATTTTCCTGATCTGCAGCACAGCCAGGAGGACTCAAGACAGGGACGGCAACGAGTCCAGCCTGGTACTCCGCAGGTGTGGGTTAAGACCTCATGTCCTCCTAAGTTTAAAACAACAGAAAACAGGGAAAATTAAGACCCTACTCCCCCAGCACAATAATATCACATCTAGATGTGAATACCAAGAAAGAAAGCTGAAATTCTGAACACATGTCTCATACTCATCTTTTGATCTAAAACCCAAATGTCTTCAGTGACCAACAAAAACAAAGGAATTTGCCTTACCGTTCCAATACTTTTGTATAATTTCAATATGCTATACTGACTGAAACCCGGCAAATGGTCAGCTCTGTGGTGTTGTGGTTAAAGACACAGCCTTTCATGTGGGCAACCTAGGTTAGAATCTTGAAAGGGCAGCCATGATCAACACTTTCTATAGCAGGCTGGCTGAACTAGGCTTGCCTGGTTTCTTGTTTTAGATTGTGTTGAGGATACCTTACTTTATCACAAGTAAAATTGCTGACATTAACTACTACATTAAGTAATTCTTAGTTTTCAGTCACATGGTTGCTTTGGGAATTGAAAATGGGTTGTGGGTAGGTATTATAGCATGATAATGACCTAAAACACATGGCCACGGCAACAAAGGAGTGGCTCAGGAAGAAGCACATTAAGGTCCTGGAGTGGCCTTGCCAATCTCCAGACCTTAATCCCATTGAAAATCTGTGGAGGGAGTTGAAGGATCGAGTTACCAAACATCTGCCACAAAACCTAAATGACTTGGAGGAGATCTGACAAGTGGAGTGGAGCAGATCCCTCCGGAGATTGTGCAAACATGGTGGCTACAAGAAACGTCTGACCTCCGTGATTGCAAACAATGCCTTTGCCACCAAGTACTAAGTCATGTTTTGCAGAGGGGTCGAATACTTATTTCACTCATTAAAATGCAAATCAATTTATAAAATTTTTGACATGTGTTTTTCTGGATAATTGTTCAAGTAAACCTAACATTTAAATTATATTTCATCAGCAGTGGACCAAATAGTATTTTCCCTTACTGTAGTTGATTTTTCTGTGTTGTGACATTTGCATCCGAGATTCAGTTGGTTTTTCAGTCCATAAGAGTAAAATAATGGTAGACAAAAGTAAAAATTCTAAAATAAATAGTAAAGGAAATTGGGAATGCTGTTAAACACATTCAAATGGGTACTCAGAGGGCCCTGAAGATTATTATTCTTCCAACGATGCAGCCTGCATACAATTACCATTAATGTGATTTGGGCTCTCCCACAATACATTGTGTGTGTGTGTGTGTGTATACTTGTAGTTGTGTTGAGTGTGAGTGTGCATGCACGTGTATGTGCTTGCTTGTGTGTCTGTGTCTCTTTAGCTCGTGTATGTTTGAACTAGCAGGCCATTGTGTCTGTGTTAGCAATTGTGACATGGGGACAAGGTTGTGGGGGAGTAATATGGGGTGATGTTGACACACACAGGGAGGGGACAGAGAGCAAGGGAGAGAGAGGGAGTGATGCAGATTCTAATAGAGCAGAAAAGGACTGAGAGGAGATGCTGCCAGTCTGCACGTAGGCCCCAGTTGACAGCCGGTCAGCGGAGGGGGTTGTGGAGGGGGGTGATTGCAGGGGAAACAGGGGTCTGGTTGGCAGGGCTCTCATGGGGTGAATACTCACGTCGCCGGCACACAGCACCCTGGCGAGATCACGTCACAAAAGGGGAATGAATGCTCATTGTCGGTATTATGAATGTAATCATTCATGTCTTCTTGAGTCTAGCTCAATTTGAACTGATGAGGAAGGGAATCAAAAGAGCTTTTTTGGTCAAGGAAGTGGGTCTTGGTCTTGACTAAAAGCTTTTTTCTTCATCATTTAACGTGTTTAAGTGGTGGATATGGGTGTTGTCCCCATGTGGACGACAGGTGAATTAATAGAGCGTAAACACGTTAATCAATACAAATCATCCTCCACCGCTCCATATTGGGCATGCTGATATTTTACTTTCACTTTTGTCCATCGGTTTTGAAAACCTGAGAGAAATGTAGGTGACGACATGATTCCTTCTCCTATTACAATTTACTCACATACAAACAATTTGGCAAAATCAGTGCTATTTCTACACTAGCTGCTTGAACCAGCCACAAAATTAAGAGAGCAATCCCATTTCAATAACAAATAGCCAGCTAAGAAAAATGAACATAGTAATATCACAAAATAATGTAAAACACCATAATTTAGTTGTTACTGAATACATATTAGACATTTTCTGAAATCATAATGCAAAACTAAAAATAAATCCCATGTGTAGCACCTTTAACCCGTCTGCGCAGTCAGACTAACCAAAACACAAAGAATAAATAGGTCATACATACATTTTATTTACTATTGATCAGATGCACCTGTTGTTGATTGCAAGGTTTCTGTAGACTTCCAGCAATGTTGACCATCATACTAATTGCAGATATAGTTGGTAGAGTGTGATGGAAATGTCATCGATAGACACTCAAAGGAGTAAGACAGAGACAAAATTCTCTTGGCACAATTAGCAGTTTATTTGCAAATAGAGAGACACGTCAAAGCTTACAGAATAATCATTCGAAGAGCCTCTAAAGTAAATTACATGAACAGCTCGTATTTATTGTTGTTGTTGTTGTTGTTGTTGTTAAAAGCGGTGTGACAAGAGGCCACCCATCAATCTTAGGTCACACAGGTGGGAGGGTTATCCCCCTTATCTTATCCTGCCTGACATCATGTTTACTGTTGTGTTTACCTAAAGGGACAACTGCCCCTACCTTCCCCCAACAATCACATTCCTAAGGAACAAAGGACAGATAACCTTAATAGTTTAGCCAGTTGAGCATATGGTCAAAGAACCTAATGATTGTCTGAAATAATACAGATGCATGTCACAACCAAAGACCTACATACTAGGTAATAGATAAGCAAACATGTCTCCAAAATACATTAGTCAAGAAATTGCCACAACAAGAGCTAAGTCCCAAACCTCTCCTGCCACTGTTAAACCATCCAGGGAAGGTTAAGACAGGGTGAGACAAGACCTGAACTTTACACATTCCCCTTTTCTTCCCACGGTGACACAAAAAAAACATGCTTGCATAATTCCTTCAGCTCCCTGTGAAATGTCAGAGCCCCTCTTTATATGCAACCAAAATTCCATCTTATTTCTCTACTGCCCCCAGTTGTTGGCCCTGTTTTTCTAGCACCATGTTTTATTTGAATATCAAAGAGCGTGAGATGGTGGGTAGACACTATAACCGGGTTTTTGGGGCTTCTTTCAGGAAATGTGACTGCTAATGTGGCCTCGATGACGACGCGAGCATGGGAACAATCAATGCCTTGTCACACAGGCAACAGTAATCTACTTTTTCCGTTGATGCAAAGATTAGAAAAGCAGCATATTTGCATTTGATTGCACAGTCCTCCGCTTTATCGTCATAGTCCATTAACACAATATTTGAATGTTTTACTACCCCTTTACCATAGAGGTGGCGCAAGAGTGGCGTGTTTGCAAACACGGCTCTCGACCAATCAGCTCAAGAGTGGAAAGACCCACATGATCCTCCTTTGGCTGTCTTGTTCTTTCTGAAGCTTCTTGCACTCTTAGTAGAACAGACATTGTAGAAAATGTGTATTTGACGCAAAGATTCTGAAGAGTGAGAAAACATTGAACCTCTCACATTTATTAAAATGTCTGAGTCCATGTGGGAGAAAGTGAAAAATGCATAGAATGTCATGGAGTGAATGAAATCTAAAGGAAAAAGTTTAATTAAAGGAGAGGCTGATGGCTGAAATCCAAGTCATTCCCATCAGTGGAGAGTTGAGAGGGATCTCATGCTAATACATCAGGCAGCAGAGCAGATAAAGTCTGGTGGACAATGTTTCTGTAGCAGTGCTTCTAGGTGGCTCCTTATGCTTTCATTGTCTCTTACACACATAATTCTTTCTTGCATTCATTTTCAAGGTCATTACTCTATCCCAAAAAGAAAATAACATGGGGTTTTCTGAAAGTGAAGTGTGAAAACGTCTCTGGAAGGAGAGAGTACTGGCCATATTCTTGACATTTAAACATGTCTCTGTCTCCCTGAAAGTGAATTATTTTAAAACTGCTCTGTGCACAGTATCAAAATCTATAAATGTTTAGACAGAAATTATGTCAAGTTCTTGAATTTCATTCGAAGGCACAGTGTTGTTCTGAAAATTCGAGGAGATTCTGCTCACCGTGTAAAAAAAAAAGGGTCGATGGGGTGAGAGAAAAATACATTTCATGATACGTTTTACAAGCAAAAAGGTAACCTGTTTGGCTACTTCCTATACAACCAGTTCCAGGGGAAAGAAAAGGGTTAAGTCTTCCTGTCAACTTAGAAAGATGGAGCAGTAGGGTTTAAATCAACCCGAATGTATGTAAAAATTATGTAAAAATCTCTTGCAATTCCTCTTGCAATTGATTGAGGACCTTTTGATTCATTTCTAGAGAGCAAAAAAAAATTATAATTAACTATCAGATAAAGAGGAGAAACAATGTACTGTAAGAAGCAATGTACTGTATATGTACACATTTTCTAAATGTGGTGGAGCACAAATAAACAGACTTAGGCACTGTGCGGCTCACTTTGTAAGAGCGGAGTTATTGCATTGCTAGGATTGAGGGTTCAATCCCTATGACCAATTGAAAACAGACTTGCTTGTCTACAAATTAAATAAATGTGAAATACATCGCTTCGGCCTGACATCCTCTGTTTCAAGGAAAACCTCTCAGATGTTCTGTTTCAAGCCTTTCCAGAACACTATAGAGGATAGGGAAGTAAAGACTACATGGCGCTGTGGACAAAGTGTGGTCTGTGAGAAAACTGGGCAAGCAGAATCAAAACATGTCATGTACTGTCACAGAGTCCTTGAATTTCCCTTTCTTTGCAGTGTCTGTAGTTAATGTAGGGTATACTTTGGTGATTTATGACCTTGGAGGGCGGGGCTTCCAGATTGATCTGACAGGTGGATGAGACATCCAGTTTGCTGGGTGGGACTTCCGGAATTACGTATGCATGTCCAGTGAATTTGTAATTTATGATTGCATTGATGTGTCCATGTTTAATGTTTTACAATGATTAATAAACACCCCCGGACAAGTGTTATTACAGGTGGGTTGTTTGATGTTTAACAAATGGGTTCTGGAATGTTAAATTCCCAGGCAACAAGCTAACAGTCTTCAACACCGCATAAAAACAGACATACGCTCAAGCAGTCGGAAGAATTTACAAAACATGTCTCAAGAATACAACAAACCAAAGATTGAACTCCCCACAGTTGAGGCCCGGCTGTGTAACGCCATGGCTGTCCACGCTGTAGACTTCTACGCTACCCCTGATTCCGACAGTTCAATTCCAAATGCATACAAAACAAGATGCTACGATTGGCTTGACCGATTTCGTGATCAGCTCGGGCCTCTGCATCTGTCATACATTTCAAATTCTGACAAGAGTCATCACAAAATGGACAAATGCCTTGCACCACAAGTTTTAAAGATCATCAAAGCAACATTTAAATTAATGTAATGAGGAAGCTGTATGCGACGCAGTAGCATTTTGGTGTAAAGAAAGAAAATAGTCTTGTTTAAGGACGGGTAACTTCAGTTCTCGTGTTTACATGTATCTATACAAATCCTATTTGGGTTCTGCGATTAAACAGTTGATGCAAAGCGCGGTATTGATGTTTGTAGACCTTTTATTAACCAAGACCATGTCGGTATGAAATGTTTTAATAATCTGTACAAGCATATGGAAAGGGTTAGGAACACATCTGATGATTGGCTGCAATAGTTGTCAAACAGTGTTGAATCAAAGGACCTAAACAATTTCATGTATAAACTGCTAACATTTTCAAATGCTGATAACAAAGACTTTAAAATTTGTTAACAATTTAACCACACAAACATCTGTTATATTTGGAGAGTAATGATGCTGTGGATGTAGAAAGTATTTCTAAATTGTTAACAGATTTTCTAATCATCAGACATCTGAATGTTTGTGTAACTTCTCTGAACTTCCTAACCCTAAAAAGCCATCAGAACAAGTTCTTGACATAGAAACTGGATAAATGACATGATCCTGAAAATCCTGGAGTTTTACATTGACTGCAATCTTCATGGGCGAATTGGGTTTCTACATAACGCGTCCCAGTAACTTGTCAAGACATGTCTATCCAAACAATTAAAATTCAAACTATACCAAAAATTTGCCAGAGCTATAAATTTGAAAGGAAATCAGGAAGTATCTTTGATATAATTCCAAAATCTGCTTACATGGAAGACTTTTACCATGTAAAACACATTTGAACTACATGACTCAAAGTACGACAAAACTTGGAAATATGAACTCAACACCGGTTATTACAACTTGGGACTAAGCAGTCCCAAGATTATTTTGGGGGGGTGCTATAATGGAGCGTGGAGGACGTCCTGCAGATGGCATTCAGGGAGTGGGAGCACTTCCGGGAACTCCAGGCTGCCCAGGAGCCGCAGCCGGCGCCCGGCGGTGCCCAGGAGCCGCAGCCAACGCCCGTCGTTGCCCAGGAGTCGCCGCCAGCCCCTCACGCTGGCCCGCGGTCATCACCCCCAGCCCCTCCTGCTGCCATGTTTTCGCCGCCGCCATAATCCGCCGAGGACTGGCCGCCTGCACCGCCGCCCACCACAGAGGACTGGCCGCCTATGCCGCAGCCCGAGCTCGCCGCCGAGGACTGGCCGCCTACGCCGCCGCCCTAGCTCGCCGCCGAGGACTAGCCGCCTGCTCCGCCGCCCACCGCCGAGGACTGGCCGCCTGCCCAACCGCCTGAGCCTGCCACCAAGGAATGGCCGCCTCTGCCGCCTGAGCCCGCCGCCGAGGACTGGCCTCCACCGCTCGGGTCAGCAGTGCCCCCTACTGTCCCGGCCTCTAGGCATCTCTATGTGCTTGGGTCTCCCCAATTGGAGGCAGGTGTGGGTTGTTGCCTCCAATTGGGGAACCTATTTAAGTTGATGGTTTACCCATACTGGTGTGGTTAATTTTGGTTTTGTTGCTGTATGTTACCCAACCCAGTCACTGGAGCTGCTTTAAGTTTGTTTTGTTTCTTTCTTCATTAAAATCATGGAATACCTTCACCCTTTCGCCTCAGCGTTTGTGTCCTTCCACCAGCCTTGTGACAAGCATAGAAAAAATAGGGGCAGAACATTTATATAAAACCACATGGTGTATGGGTGGGGTATGATGAATTAAAAAATAGAGTGTTTCAAAAAGGCGAGCCCCATTTTAGTTAGAAATTTAGTGCAAAACTGGAACAGCTATTAGGCTTAAAACCAGGCTATTGGTGGTACGCCCCATGGTACAGGTCAGTCCCCACAGATATTCTGGCAGTGATTAACACCCTGTATATCTACACAGATATAATTGATTATCAATGAGTTGTTGACAGTCATGTCCCGCTGTTGAAAACTTTATATATTGCAGGGAAAAAGAATAGTTGTCACAGTTACGTATGACAAGCCACACTGCGTATCTCTTAGTAAGAGTCAGTTTGATGAAATCTGTATTGAAGAATCTTATCAAAATCAGCTGGATTCATTCATAGTGGGTAAGGTGATCGCAAAATTACACTTTAGACCCGTCAAACAATCTTTTAGACTATAAGATGCAGGCTCAGAAACTCCACAATGATCCTCAAAGGAATGTTGAATACTACAGAACAAAGGCCGGTAACAGTTTACCGGGGTATCACGGTAGCGCTGCAATGTATGGGGCTGGTTTAGGGGGCCTTTCCTGAGGGCATTTCTGGATGGTGTTAAGAATTAATTTGTTACCATATGCTTATGTATCCATTATTCTGCAAATTAACTCTAACAAATTGACTGTTTTAGACTAGGCCTGAATTTGTTGTAGACTTCATGGTTGCCATGTATAGAAGACCTAGGTTAGAATGCCCTGTTCTTAGAAGTGATTTTGGCAACTGAAGGCACCAGGCCTCAAACCTATCTTATCTATGGCCCTTTACATGTTTCTCCAAGGTGATGTTGCCTGTGTCTCCTCTGTTTCTTCCATTTGGGCAGGACAGGGACCAGGGGTAGCTCAGATTAGGAGGTCTGTTAACTATGACCTAGAACTATGGTTGACATGACAATGTAGTTCTATCTTGTTTTATGAGTAGTATGCAAACTTATTTTTGTATGTATCGTATAGCATGAGAGATAATAAATTTGGAGCTGACAAGAAGTGGTATAAAGAGGAGAAAGCAATAACGTAAGAACAAGCAGTCTGTCATGACATTACTCTGTTCATCATTTGTTATGTTGTGATGATTGTTCCTATGGATCCACGTAATTAAACTTGAAATAATTAAACATGTTTGCTTATCTGTTACCTGGTATGTAACTCTGGTCATTGGTTGTGACACACATGTCTATATAATACAGAGGATCATTAGGTTCTCTGACCATCTGCTCAACTGGCTAAACCATTAAGGGTATCTGTCCTTTGTTCTTTAGGAATGTGATTGTTGGGGGAAGTAGGGGCAGTTGTCCCTTTTGGTAAACACAACAGTAAACATTATGGCAGGAAGGATAAGGTGGGGGGATAACCCTCCCACCGGTGCAACCTAAGATTGATGGGTAGCATCTTGCCACACCCCTTTTAACTATAATAAATACGAGCTGTTCATGTATTTATCCTTTAGAGGCTCCTTGAATGATTATTCTGTAAGCGTTTGACGCGTCTCTCTATTTGCAAATAAACTGTTAATTGTGCCAAGAGAATTTTGTCTCTGTTATTACTCCTTTAAGAGTGTCTCGATGAAATTGTCATCACAATGTCTGAGAAGTTTTTATTTGTAATAAATCGTGAACATTTTCCATCTTCCGCAATGGCAATATCTTTGTTGAAGCGTGGGTTCTCAATAGCAAAACCACACCTGAAAAATGACGTGAGGAATATAGTTGGCGATGTAGTCAGCAGTGTTATGTCACGACAAACAAAACAGCAGGACGGAGTGTTAGAGACCACCTGGTTGGAGGAGCCTACCAAAGAGTAAAAAATGCAAGAATGAGAAAAAAGAACCACAGTAAAAAGAAAACATACAGCTCGGACAACACATAAAGGGAACAGGGGATGCCTAGGTTTTACAGGAAGTTACACAAAAAATATTTTTAATTTCAAACATTAGAATTTGGATTTTTTTAAGAATGATAATGTGATAAAGGCGAATGTGATACGTTAAGAATGATCATGTGATAAAGGCGAATGTGATATGTTAATAATATGAATGTGAAAAAGGCTAATGTGATATGTTAATAATTTGAATGTGAAAAAGGCTAATGTAATATGTAAAGGTTGATGTAGAAATTGAGGAGGAAGTTGGAAGAAGAAAGGTGCCGAATAGAAATTAAGCTGCAACATGAGCCGAGGCAAGACAATTAGGAATTTGAGTACTCACGCCCTAGCGAGTAAGAAAGAATGTATATGTAGGGGGTAGAGTAGGGACAGGGTGGGAACTAGAAAGGCTATAAAAACCGCACAGAGGGGAAGGAACTTCAGACTTGTTGGTAAGCTTGTCTCCAGATATATCTGATTGTGTAATCAATAAAATCGGCTGATTATTGATTATAATATTGTTCTCTTCCTTATTGACTTCATCTCATCACCTTATTCGGGTGAAGCAGGTTTGGCTTCAACTGCATGGGGGCTCGTCCGGGAGGAGTATGAAGTCACAATTTGGAACTCTTTCCCAGGAAGGACACTGACGACTAACGGCGACGTAAAACAATAGGTAAGCAGAACCTGTTTAAACGAATCTGCCCAATGACGATTTTCAAAATAAAGTCTTAAGTGTCCGAATGGGAATAATAAAATAGAAAAGGAAGAAAACAATATAAGGAATAAGGATAATAAAATAGAAAAGTATAAAACCAGGTTAGAGTCCCGGGGCATGAGGAATTCAGGAAGTACATTTCTGAAGGATTCCCTAGGTGTGGTAACCTCCACTATTTCTCGACGGGGAAATAGACCCAATGGCTATTGGAAAACCGGGTTAGAGTCCCGGGGGAACTGGGTTAGAGTCCCGGGGATATTGGAAAACTGGGTTAGAGTCCCAGGGGCTATTGGGAAACTGGGTTGGAGGCTCGGGGAGATTGGAACCCCGAATTCCGAAATAAACCGTTAAAGGTTAATACTGGGTTGGAGGCCCGGGGATATCACCCCCGAATTCCGTAAATAAATAAACCGTTAAAGGGTAATACTGGGTTGGAGGCCCGGGGATATAACCCCCGAATTCCGCAAATAAAAGTTTAATACAGTAAACATATAGTTACACCAGTGTCTCAACCTTGAAAAGCCCCTACTTGTTTTGCACGGATACCTAACGGTGACCACGAACTGTAGAAAAGGTGTGTGTAAACACAACAGTAAACATTATGGCAGGAAGGATAAGATGGGGGGATAACCCTCCCACCTGTGCGACCTAAGATTGATGGGTAGCATCTTACCACACCACTTTTAACAATAATAAATATGAGCTGTTCATGTAATTTACTTAAGAGGCTCCTTGAATGATTATTCTGTAAGCGTATGACGCGTCTCTATTTGCAAATATAATGTTACGTGTGCGAATTGAATTTTGTTTCAGTCTTACTCCTTTAAGAGTGTCTATCGTTGAAATTGTCATCACAATTTGGTAGCTCGCCCTTTGGTTACTTAACCTGGTATCTCAAAATCATATGCTGGCAGGTCAACCGTGCACGGCCAGAGACTGGATCTCGGGAGCTTAAATCCTCCCCTGATCGTAGGTTACCTACTAGACGGGTGAGAGCAAAGGCACCCGGCTGACATGATATTCAGGATTTATCAGTACAGGTACCAGGGCAGAAATTTTGAGGGCACAATGCTGTGAAATATACTTCCAGGTATATGGGTTAGGGCACATTACAATATATGGGTTAGGGCACATTACGGTATATGTGTTAGGGCGTATTTGAGTCGGCAGACAAGGTTAATGCCTCGCGAAAGGGCTGATGACCTTATTAATGCAGGCTGAGCACATTACTCGAGGTACCAGGGTGACTGTGGCGGCTTGGTAGCCCCATTTGGGTTGGCTCTGCATCCAGCGTTTTTGCCACGCATAGGTTTGCTGGGTTTAAATATGGGTAAGTGTGGTGGTTAATCTTAGCCGGAATCTCGCGTTTACGTTGGACCGTCAAGGATTATGTATGGTGTGTGGACATGTGAACAAATTTATCTTTTGGAGTTATTAGGTTTTCCGGTAAATTACGGTTCCATTCAGTGACTGATTCGTGGCCTACCGGGCAGATTGGAGGAATATGGCCGAGGTTACGTATGGGAGTTGCAGAAGGTATATTGTAAGGTAGTTTGAAAAGCGTTGGTTAAGGTATGTAGTCAGTGGTTTTAGAAAAGTTTGTGTGGGGTTTATTGATCTCTGTGTTGTAGTCCTTTTTGCTCAGGTTGGATGGATCGTCCCTCTGACCGCCCCCACACTCCCGCAGTGTTCCGCCAGGCCAATCGCTGGGACTCCTTGGGAGTGTTGCATCGTCCTACTCTGCCCGGCGACGCAGAATCGCTGGAGAACTTTCCCTACACTCGACGAAGCCAACCAAGATGGTGACCAAGATAGCCCCCGACGCATTTTGCTCCACGTTGGACGTGTTGAGTGAGTCTACGCGGGTCAAGCACTGACTCGTAAAGGGGGGAGAAGCACACACCAGATACGTAATCTCTGTTGGCCCAGCCAGTGTTTACAGCAGCTATGAACAAAGAAGACTACAGACCCGGGGTTGGGGAAGAGACCACTTCGTTTTACATTTAAGAAGCTACCTCTAGACAGTGGATTTGTGGAAGTAGATAATGGTTTTGGGAAAGAAAGGTTTGTAGTGGGAATTGTATACTATTTAACCCTTGTCGGGCAGCCTCCGCGGTTCCGCGGATGATGACTTGTTGTGTAAGTGTATTTATTGATACCGAATGATTATTATATTTTACTTACCGTTTAGCGGCTAATTCCAATGAAGCGATTGACGTAAGGTTTGTTTGCCTACGTGCAAACACCAGGTTGCACCAAAATGGTGGCTGTTACACACTCCATGTAATGGAGTTTAGTGCATCTGCTGTTCCTTAGTCTATTCTTTGTTGACCAATCGCTAACAACGTTATGCTAGGTCATCTGATGCCTGGCTTCCAATAGCAATTCAGATAAGGTTTCCCAGGGAATCACATGGTCTATGGCATGACCTCAGATCCAGTGGCTCCACCTTACCCAAGCTGCAGTCCATGGAGTATCAACAAAGACTTGCGTCGCGTTCATCACTGCATCGCTTTCATTCCAAAAAAGGACATTATAGATCAACGTTTTAGACTAGATTTTAAAGGGCAAAAGTATTTAGAATATGATAATTTGTATGGAAACAGTATCTGGATGCAATGCATAAGCTTAATGGCCAGACAGCTCCAACAGCTCAGAGACGTGAACCATCAACATATGAAGTACAACGCTATTTATGAACAATGGTATCCCACATCATCGTTTGTATATAAAAAAAATATTATTTCTACATGATATGGGGATGTTATTGGTTTTATTGGAAAAACTCGGTATGGATTGAACAGTGCAGGATTTTGAACGGCTCTTTATTGAGGAATTGAGCCCCTATGTTTCTGTCACGCAGGTTAGTGGAATCCAAAGGAAATATACAAAAAGGGAGATGGAGGCAGATGCAGGGATTCAAGGGAGGACTTTAATAAACTAAAAGGAAAACAAAACAGAGTGCCGTGCACTACAACAAAAACTTAAAACTTAACAGTCAAACGGGAGCAGGAGCAGGAGCAGGAGCAGGAGCAGGAGCAGGAGCAGGAGCAGGAGCAGGAGCAGGAGCAGGAGCAGGAGCAGGAGCAGGAGCAGGAGCAGGAGCAGGAGCAGGAGCAGGAGCAGGAGCAGGAGCAGGAGCAGGAGCAGGAGCAGACATCTAACATGGGCACAACACGACTTGACAGGACAATGATCCGACAAACACAGGGAGAAACTGACTGAACTAAATACACAGACAAATGAGCAGAACAGAAACAGGTGGGGGCAAAACACAGGTGAACTAATTACACTGATCAACAGGGACAAGGACCAGACAGATCAACGACAAACAGAAAACACGGACCGGAACGGCTCCAGCTGGCCGGGACCGTGACAGTCTCCTCAGACGTCCTGTAATGGTTCTGCTTTCACGTATGGAGTCAGCTTCCGTTGACTGACTTGAAAGCAAGGGGGAATATATGACATGTTTATCTATGGTAAAAATAGATAGGTAATGGTAATAGTTGAACTTAGAATTCAAAGCAAATTAAATAGGTACTTAAAAGAGTTACATGAAAAATCGGGTTTTCCTGCTCAGTTAAATTAGAAATGGTTATATCAGAAAATATGTTATGGCCCTTAGTATACAGTTAGTGTTTTTCTAATTTGGATTTTTGGAAACTGTTTTGTTTGATGTAAAACCTTACATGGTTATGGTTGAGTAGAATACATCTTAACATTTTGATTTGGTTTAGCTGAGAAATAACTAATTTGTGGAGATGAATAGTGACTATGAGAAGGTGACTGTTAAGTTTGTTTGTCTGATATTTGATTAGAGTAACCATGTTAATCTGAGGCATTATGGAATGAGTAGGTAGATAGGTTCAGGGAGCCATTTTTGTTATTCCTTACATGGGTACTACATTTTGGTATGTTTTAATGGAAACTGAAAAAGCAATTTTGCATCAAGTTCTATTCTAGAAAACTAA
This sequence comes from Esox niger, assembly GCA_016801105.1. Taxonomy (NCBI): domain Eukaryota; kingdom Metazoa; phylum Chordata; class Actinopteri; order Esociformes; family Esocidae; genus Esox; species Esox niger. Next base: position 39,988 of record JACXGJ010004772.1, read on the forward strand.
GTTGATAAGCTTTACATAGTATAAATTGTAAAGAGAGGTACAGACTCCCTGGAGTGCGCAACTCACTCACACAAACACCATTGTGGGTTGGGTGGGGTCAGCTTGAAATGGGTTTTTGACTTGTTTGATCTCCTTGGAGGAGAAACAGATGTACTGGTGACATTATCCACATTGGGTTTTCTAATTTGGCTACAATGAATATTGTTTTCATTACTCTGGTTTTGATCTGGTTGCGACCTTTGGCTATCTCTCAAACAACAAGTCTGGGTTCAGACATGCCTTCAGATTTCTAAGAGAAAATTGTAACTATTAGTTTGAGAGTTTATCTAGTACATAAGAGAGTGAAAAGTACAAAAAGATGGGAGTTGTATCTGGATTCTTTGTTTCTCTGGGTAAAAGTGTAACATATTTCAAGATCTAGATTACTTTTAGTTAATTGAGACCCTCACACTGGAGAGACAGGACAAAAGGGGGGGATCATGATTTATTACAGGATTGCAATGTCTTTGTGCTGATGTGCTGGGGTAAATAAATAAAGTCTTGGAGAGATTCACACTGGGTTTTATCTGGTAGAGAAATTTAACAATAGATAATAGTTATGTTAGCTGAGCTTCAAGATGGTGTGAAATGTTTGGATTTGCAATAAGGTGAATTTGATTGTAGGTCCAAACAGAAGCACCAGGAGCTACACTAGCAGAACAGAAGCACCAGGAATGTTAGTGTTTTTACTATACTGTTACTGTTTTGATCTGTTCTAATCTACCTAGACAAAGGAAACTGAAAGATAATGGATATTCAGGTATACATGTTTAAGTATTTGGTAGGACTGTGTTATAATGCATTAGCAAGAAGCAACAAACTAATGTAATGGACATATTTCTGATTGTGTACTGTGCAGTTGCAACTAATCTTCTCAAGGAGAATTCACTGACAGGTACAGGACACTTGAACGTGATTCAGCAATAAAGGACTGGTTGGAGCCAGAGAGACTGAGTTTGGCGTTAAGGATAATTGTGAGGTGGGCTGAGATAAGATGGATCTCACACACTCACACACACACACACACACACACACAAACAGACTGTTCCACAGCTGCAAGCTGATTCTACTTCCCCAGATGGTCTCCAGAAATGCCTGGTTCCTGACAACTGGACTAATTCTAGTCCTGATGATTCTACCATGAGAGGAAGGCTACCTCCAACCGACCGGGGGAGCTATGGAAGGCTCTGGTTCTGGACAACTGCACGACATCATACCACACTGGTTGGGTCCATACCAGGTACATCTCATCTGCTGTCTAGGTAGCTGAGAGAAGAGCCTGGGGTCGACGCCACACGCAACAGGAGAGCATCAGTGGTTTAAATAAGGCACAGTGAATTGAAGTCTCTGATTGAAAAGTGAGCCTTTTGGTGCTAGTAACCATCACTTTCTACCCTGCCTGCAGCTATTGAGCTCATAGAGGAAACTGGTCATTTTGTTATTCACAAAGGAGAACAAACAGATTCTCCTGACCTGGCTGATAGAGCAGCTAGAATGGAGTCAACAAGAGCTGTGTCATCGTAACTTGCATTTGAACTATGACCGCATAAATTCTGTACCTTATAACATCCTCAGATTGTCCAATCTGACTCGCGACACAATAGAAGGGCTATCTGAACAATTTGGCCCCACATCCCTGATGGCGGTTCAGAACAAAATGGCCTTAGACATACTAATGGCAGAAAAAGGGGGCGGATGCGCGATGTTTGGGGACGTCTGTTGTACTTTCATTCCCAACAGTACGGCTCCAGACGGGTCGGTGTCCAAGGCGTTGGATGGATTGAGGACCCTCTCAAAAACGATGCATGAACATTCTGGTCTCGACGACCCTCTGGAAGAATGGATGAACTCGACGTTCGGAAAATGGAAGGGTTTTGTCATGTCAATATTAATGTCTCTATCTACTTTTATCGCTATTCTTGTTACCTGTGGATGTTGTTGTGTCCACTGCATTCGAGGCCTAGCAGTCCGGGTGATCTCTACCGTGAAATTGAGGAGGAAGTTGGAAGAAGAAAGGTGCCGAATAGAAATTAAGCTGCAACAGGCTGGGGAGGGGGAGTCATGTACCACAAGTGCTATCAGTAACAGGAAAAACAAATGTTATTGGTTAGAGGGGGGCTGACCTGGGATCCGCGCCTTATGAGCCGATGCAAGACAATTAGGAATTTGAGTACTCAGGCTTTAGCGAGTAAGAAAGAATGTATATGTAGGGGGTAGAGTGGGACAGGGCGGGAACTAGAAATGCTATAAAAACCACACCGAGGGGAAGGAACTTTAGACTTGTTGGTAAGCTTGCCTCCAGATATATCTGATTGTGTAATCAATAAAATCGGCTGATTATTGATTATAATATTGTTCTCTTCCTTATTGACTTCATCTCATCAACTTATTCGGGTGAAGCAGGTTTGGCTTCAACAAGTTCATGGCTATATATGTAGATAGTCAGCAATTTCCTAGCAAACTATTCCAACCAAATTGCAGAACAGGATCAGCAGCGTGTGAATTTTACCAATTGGCCTTAGCTTCTGGAAAACACCTAAAGGACCAAGCCTTGGATAATGACAGGTCTGACTTCTTACATGGTTATGCCATTTATGCATTCAACTGCGCACAGTATAACGAATGCAGTCAGCACCTCTCCTTGATCAAGTCAGGGAATGTACGACTTGAGATGTTGCATCAATGATGATTGTTAGAACACACACGAGCAATCACTCCATGGTGCACTGGCTGGCTATTTACATAACAGACAATATATTGGTTTTATGACAGTTTAGGAAACCCCCCCAGATTTTACATATTTTCCCAAGTCAACCAGTGCCTTTCTGCAAACCTGAAAGATCATCAGCTTCCTTCTTGTGCTTCCGGAATGTTTTCATGTAATCTGCAAAAAGATCTGATGTCCTTGTCAAATCCCAGACTTTGAATATGTTCACAATGCGCTAACTTTTGTCAACAACCAACTCAATAGAAATCAAGGTACCAGTTCAATATCTTTCTGAATCCGTATGTGAACAATCAGTTAAAAAAACTTGTTGTCAGACTCTACATATACATATATATATATATATATATATATATATATATATATATATATATATATATATATATATATA
>JACXGJ010004773.1:0-35833 GCA_016801105.1 Esox niger
CTGGTTTCTGTAAGTCTGACTCTCTGAAGAACAACACTATGCCCTCAGAGGGCCTGACCCGTGGGGGCAAAGGTCTGGTTTCTGTAAGTCTGACTCTCTGAAGAACAACACTATGCCCTCAGAGGGCCTGACCCGTGGGGGCAAAGGTCTGGTTTCTGTAAGTCTGACTCTCTGAAGAACAACACTATGCCCTCAGAGGTGTCTGACCATCAAACCCAGCCACTTGGAATGCTGTCACACAGGTCCTGAACAGTGTGTGGTGGGATGTCTCACCGTTCAAGAAGAAACACCTTTAGTTCTTTGATGGACGAAGGAGGTGGAAATCTGCTTCAGACACATACTTTGTGCACTGCTAATTGACCATCTACCTATTGTGACCTCCAGCTCCATTTGAAATTGTGATTTAGTCATTTCATGTGGAGTTCTTTCAAAGGATAAACATGCCCGAAAGAAACGGGCATTCTGCTCAGTCTAACATCTCTCTCCCCCTCAGGGCTTCGTCAGTGGAATCACTGGGATCATCACCAAGCCCATTAAAGGGGCTCAGAAGGAGGGCGCGGCGGGCTTCTTTAAGGGTGTTGGAAAGGGCTTGGTGGGGGCCGTGGCCAGACCCACAGGGGGCATCATTGACATGGCCAGCAGCACCTTCCAAGGCATCAAGAGGGCGGCTGAGACGTCCCAGGATGTGGAGAGTCTGCGTCCACCGCGCTTCATTCACGAGGATGGTGTCATACGACCATATAAGGAGAGAGAGGGTGTCGGCAGCCAGATGCTACAGGTAACATGAGTTCTAACTGAATGAACCCTTGATGGGATATTTCAGGTTTTTTGTGCACGCAACTAGACAAACAAATCTCAGAAATGTAGCTTTGACTAAAGGATCTGCATGGATGATTCAACACTGAATGTGTTGAATAATCGTCATCCATTTACTTCCACTTAACAGAGGACTCCCGGTCTAGACACATAAAACTAAAGTCATCCATTAACTGAGGCAACAAATGGAAGATTATGTAAATCTTGTCTTTTAAAAATGTTTCCTATTTGTCCTGATAACCATAGTGCTGTGACTCATCGCAGGGTCAGGGGTCAGGTCAGCGTGTCCTCCCTAAGAAACATCCACTCCTTATCATGACCCCCTGTCTTACTTATTGCAGCCTGTAATCCTGATATATTTCTATCCTCATTATCTCATTTAACCCCATGTCCGAGGGATCCACCGTCTCTAAATGTCCCCTTCAGAGCGTGACTTCCGGCTGTCTGTGTGGTCAGACTTGGTCATGCCAGTGGCTGAGATCGACAATACAGGCGTTTCATCCACCAGCGGCAGTGACTGCAGTCGTAGATTGCTATGTCCGATGATGTGGTTGGCTGATGCGTTATGTAATGTCATCCAGGTGTTGGAAAATCTGTCAAGCGTCGAAATGTGGTCAAACAGGAACTCAACCTGGGTTGGGATCGATTCCCTTTCAGTTCAGTCGGTTTAAGTGGTCTAGAATTGGACCATTATTATCTTCGCCTGTGGATTGGGACAGTGATGGCCGGGAGCTGTGATGAGCTTAGAACTGCGTTGGCTCGTATTATGTTGTGTGGTTTCACTAGTTGTGTTCTCTAGCTAAGCTATTCTATTTATTTATTTGCACACAAGATTTTTGTGGATCTACAGACCCCACTCTGTGTTTGTCCCTCTGTGCGTGCGTGTTTTCTTTTTTTCTCTTCTGACATTGGCTTTGTCTGTTTCTTTCTTGTCCACAGAGAATGGTGGTCAACACTGAAGGGACTAGAACTGTGTGTGATGAGGATGATTACAAAGCGCTATATAAATCAAATATATTATTGTTTCTGTTATTGATGTGGTGGATGAGTACTAGAATGGAATTGATAAGCGGCACAAAGTAATGCTACAGACTGTCATTGTTTTCTGGATGCTGTTTCTCTGGACGCTGTGCTGTTTCGCTGTACTGCTGTTTGACTGACATTTTGTGATCATTGGCTTCAGTGGGAACAAGGCGTTTTTGGAGAGCTAGAGGTTATTAGAGTTGTCTGTGTGTGTTGACAATGCCTTGTCTTCTGTCTTGCCCCTTAATGAAGCAAGGCAGGCAGTGATATGTAGAATGGAAATTCCAAAACAAGTGCTAGATAATTACTTACTTATTGTTTTTAATGTGTCCTTGCCTGCTCCGGCATGTTTAACATTCAATGCCTCAATAACCAGCTGTCAGACAATGTTTGTCCTTCTCAGCTGTTTTTGTATTTTGGATTGTGTTTTACTTGTTTTAATTAAACAGACTGTCAGAATTTTGTTTTTAAGGGCCCCCTTGCCTTGGTAATGTAAAACCGTCATTCTGATGACTACATTTTACTTCTATCTGTCGTCTAACCTTCTGCAATATCCTGTTGGAGGGAGGAGTCAGAAAACCAAGAGACTTGTTAATCAGGATAATTGATAAGTAAATCAAAATATTTTCTCAGAGACAGGAATACAAGAGAGAAAGTTTTAGAGTATTTAAATTCAAAGTTAATGGAAAATACATCTTGGGTCTCTTGTTACCTAATGGTGTCTGTAGTCCTGCTTGTAATTTTGGCCCCTCCCTCTTTTAATAAAGGAGTTTAAATGTGCTCAGTCATTCACTCATAGTCACCATCACGGCTCTTTCTTCTGAATAAAGAGGACATTGAAACATCTATTTCATGATCTTCTCATCCTTATCTTTTCATATCCCTTTATTAAGGGTGAATTAACATGCATTAAGCTATTATGAACAGTTTATAAAGGGTATACTGTATAATGTGTACTGTGATCATTGGGCTGTTTGAGAGCAGTATGTCCTGTCACACTAGAGCCTTACACTAAAGTGGGCCATTATCTTCCCATTATCTTAGGCAATGGGAAGATAAAAATCCTCCCTTTAACCATGTTTTAGTCTGTTAATTATTAGGGATGCAACAGTACAGTGGGCCCACGGTTTGGTATGTACCACGGTTTGTGGGTAACGGTAGAAGTGTTTAGCCGACAGTGGCAAAGCGATGTTTGCGGACTGTACTTTGTTTACGGTCTTCTTACCGTTGTCATATTGAATGCTGAATCCAAAATGTTCCCATGCAGTGGATTTGAAAGACTGTGGTGCCTAATTTGCTTCTCGCTAGCGCTCACCATTAGCACGTTGGAGCTGAGAGAATTTTTTTTGTTTCCTCTCTCTTCACGGGGCGCCTTTAGGGAGGTTTCCCACAGAAATGTCATTGCAAATTTAGTATTGGTTGTTTCAGGGGGAGGTGGTTGCAGTTACTGCAGTTGCCACCTTTTAAGACATTGCTATGGTGTAAAGTTTATCAACCCTCAGGAGCCCCTTAACAGCCTGCGGCCTAAAGCAGTTGCCTGCCTTACATGTTCACAAGCTACGCATCTGATTCTGTGGATCTGAATCTACATTTGTGTAGTCTGCAGATCAATAAGCATGTTTTGGAAATGATAGGGAAAATAACTGGCATATTGTAACTGCGATTCACGTGTGCGTATTGAACCGTAGGGGGCGTACCGAACAGTTTGGTGACGTACCGTGTGAATACCCCTCCTTGCTTATATAAAACCTTCCCCCAAAGATATCCCCGATCAAACGTTCATCAATCAATCAGTTTTTATAAAGCTCTTTTTACATCAGCAGTTGTCACAGTGCTTTCTCAATACACCCAACCTAATGCAACTCATGTGTATGCAACTGGTGTAGCACAGCTTTCTACAACCCAATCATTTCTGATAATTTGAAGTAATTCCTGTTTTCATCAAGTAGGCTGTTCAGAGAGGGCCTGGATGTACATCCAGCATAGAAGCCATTATCTGACATGTAGGGAATGCCAATGTAGATTAATAAAACATACTAATTAGATCTTCTGCCAGTGTGAATGGTGAAAATCCTGAAGCTGACTTAAACAGTGTGAAAAGGTATTCCAAGACTCTTCCTGTATTATGTCTGCAGTAGCCTTAGCATGTAGCGTAGCATACATATGTGTTTACATATTCAATTTAAAGTATTTTCTGGAAAAATACATTGAGAAAATGTTTGGGGAAAAAACTATTATTTCTCTCTCATTTAGAAAATTGAGAATGGACGGTTTGCCAAGTACAGATACTTTGCACACGCCAAAGTCAACGAGACAGATTTCTTAATGATCACAAAAAGGTAAGAGAATGGCTAGTGTTTGCTGTTTATAAAGCAGTGGCCTCCTGCAGTATTATGGGGTATATGGATGTCACAATGCCAGAATTTTTATCCATTTCCTTACCACAGTCTTAACATCATTAGTGTATTTTCTTTTAATTACCAATTACTCTTTAAGCATAATTTATTTCTTTTTAAAGAACATTCAAAAACTGTTATAGAATCTGAAAATTCATGAAACTATGGCCTTCAGTGAAACCAAACAGTACTGATAATGAGATTAGAAATCATCTTCAAGTATAACTACTTGATATTTTTTTAAGTGAATAACTGTGTAATACACTGCAGTGAGTGCCTACCAGAACTTTTGGACTGAAGATAAGCATCTACTGATGTGTATTGAAAAAAATCTTGGTTTATTTGTCAAACATTCGTTTATATTTGTCAAACTACTTTTTAAACTAGATTTTCCTAAAGGTATCATAACACTGCCCTCCTGCAGTTATTAGTCCACTAGCGTGGATTATTCAGATACATTGTGACATTCTGTGCCAAACTCAATACTATTGAACATGTGAAGATTTTTTTTTTTTATTGATCTTTGGATGTATTACTTTTTTTATGTGATGTCCACTTGTCGATGTCCTGAGGTTCTGTGTCCTGTCCTGCCAGGGGAATCTTTTTTGTGACCAAAGGCACATTTGGGCAGCTGACCTGCGAGTGGCAGTATCTGTTTGACGAGTTCACCAAGGAGCCAATGATCGTGGAGGGGAGGCGGCTTCGAATCGAGGCCAAGGTATGTTCATCTGCGTGTCTGTAGTGGCACGTACTAACATACTAACATAGTGATGCATATTTGCATAATTACTGTTTGTTCCTCTTCATTTGCTATTATTGTACATAACCCTATTTCTCAGAACTCGCATGTTGCCGAAAAAACTTTCTTAAAATGTCTCTCCCGTATGTGTTTCAGGAGAGAGTAAAGTCTGTGTTTCATGCCAAAGAGTTTGGGAAAATTATAAACTTCAAAACTCCAGAAATAGCCACGGTGGGTTTGGGCAACATCAGGCTGCTGACAATTACTGTGCTTATTATAGCTGCACACCGAACAATGTTTGTCAGAGAGAAGTACTGACCTGTGATTGTGTTTATCCACAGTGGGTTCTTACCAAGCTGGAGGACGCCAGGGAGAGTCTACAGAAATATTGAATGCTCATTTCACTACAATTAACTTCTAGCACTGAGTACAAAAGGGTGTGCGTGCGTGCGTGCGTGCGTATGCTAGGGGAGTAGGATGTGCCACCAGGTTAGACTTTCCTATTAATTCACACAGATATTGACACACATGGACTTGCCTGGATGTCTTCTGGCACACAGATGGCACTATCATTATTACAGCTCTGGTTTTCCAAATCTATGTGGCATTGTTTTCCTCTAAGCCAGGAATTGCAGTTAGTTAATGTGGGTGACAATAGTGTGGCTGTATAATATTCCGTTTCAGAAGGCAAGTGATGTCAAGACGTGAGCGATAAGTCACTGCTCTCATTCTGAACAACTTTGTGTCAGAAATGTCTTCAACAAATACTGGTTTGTTTCTAGTATTTTTTTTTATTGGTACCTGGGGAAATTTCCTAACTGCCAATGCCACTTTAGACATAGCGCTGCCCATCAAATTTCAAAGAGTTTGACCGATACAGTGACTGGCTTTAAAAGATATCGTGTTCAGTTTTTATTCTGGGGTTCAGAGCATTGTGTTCAATGGCCTTAATGAGCTAAACACAAGATTATTTTACTGTTTATAGGAGACAAAAACATTGGCTTGTTAGCAGAGGCTTTCTAGATGCAAGTTATTCTAGCCCTGGACTCGCACACCATTTCCCCCTATTCCCGACTCACTAATATGTTTTTCTACGTTTGGCAAGCTATGACTGCACGTGATTGAAAAGGCATGCTATTTTTATACAGTATATATATATTGTGTGTGTATACAGTATACGTGTATATATCTGTTGGAGTGGTTGCATCTCATTATTGGCAATTTTCAGGATTTTATACTACAGGTATGCAATGCCATTATTGACTTAATTATGCTATTTAAATAAACATGTATTGAAATTAACTTCTAACTTAATACTCAAATGTGTTAGGGTTTTTTTTTTTAGGGGGAAATGCAACTACATAAACAACTCTTATTTTGCCTTTATTGGTTGTCAAACGTGTTTTCATTGTGAGGTAGTATGAAATCACTATTGCAGAATTAATTATTCTGCAATTCTTTGAAAAATATCACCTGTTTAGTATTGGATCTATTTGTCATGATAGGATTTTCAATGACATATGAAACAGAACACATGTATTTTTCTGTTCTGCTTGACATTTTTTAATTGTTCCCATTGTTAACCTAACACTAGCTGAAATATGCACACTGGCCTGTGGTCTTGTGAATTAATATGCATACAGGATTTGTATGAATAAAGCCCTTTTATTTTCGTGGTTAAGTGTTGTTTTCACAAGAATCCATCCAAAAACAATTCAGTGCAACTTGCACTGCCACTCTGGCACCATCACACTAGTGCACAGCAAGGAAAGATTGTTTTATGCAAATACTTGAGTAAAAAGGTGAAATGGACAACTCCCTCCACTGTAACTTTTCAATTTGAAAGAAAAAATTTAATTGGCTTCGGTGCCTGTTCCAAGAAAAATACAGAATAAAGAAATTACAAAAACATGTATTCATATTTTGGTGTTCCTGTTATGGTATCTGTAGAATTTTTGTTCTACACTATGTACAGTGGATATAAAAAGAAATCACACCCCTGTTAAAATGCCAGGTTTTTGTGATGTAATAGAATGACACAAAGATAAATCATGTCAGAAATGTTTCCACCTTCAATGTGACCTATAATGTGAACAATTCAATTAAACTGAATCCTTCAAGGGGAATTTAAAAAAATAAAAAATAATTACAAAACCGTGTTGCATAAGTGTGCACACCCTCTTATAACGGGATGTGAATGTGTTCAGAATTAACCAATCACATTCAAACTAATGTTAAATATAAGTCATTACACACCTGCCATCATTTAAAGTGACTAATTAATCACAAATAAAGTTCAGCTATTCTAGTAGGATTTTCTTGACATTTTCTTAGTTGCTTCTCAGAGCAAAAGCCATGGTCCGCAGCGAGCTGAAAAAGCATCAGAGAGATCTCATTGTTGAAAGATATCGATCAGGAGAAGGGTAAAAACATTTTTAAGCATTAGTAATACTATGGAGCACAGTGACCAGTCATCATGTGGAGAAAATACGGTACAACAGAGACATTACCAAGAACTGGACGTCCCTCCAATATTTATGAAAAGACGAGAAGAAAACTGGTCAGGGAGGCTTCCAAGAGGTCTACAGCAACATCAAAGGAGCCGCAGGAATTTCGGGCAAGTACTGGCTGTGTGTTACATGTGACAACAATATGCCATATTCTTTATATGAATGGTCTACAGGGAAGGGTGACAAAATGGAAGCCTTTTCTTACAAAGAAAAACATCCAAACCCAGCAAGTATCCCAAAAGCACATGGGTAAATGAAACCAAAGTTTAACTTTTTGGCCATGATTCCAAAATGTATGTTTGGTGCAAAAGCAACATTGCACATCACTCAAAGAGCACCATACCCATAATTAAGCATTGTGGTGGCAGCATCGTGATTTGGGGCTGCTTTTCTTTAGCTGGAACCAGAGCCTTAGGGTGGATGGAAATAATGAACAATTCCAAATACCAGGCAATTTTGGCACAAAATATTAAGGCGTCCGTTTAGAAAGATGGAGAGGAAGTTCACCTTTCCGCATGACAACAACCCAAAGCACACATCCAAATCCACAAAAACATGGGTTCACCAGATGACTATTATGTTTTGGAATGGCCTTGCCAGACCCCAGACTTGAATCCCATTGAACATCTGAGGAGAGATCTGAAGAGGGCTGTGCACAGAAGGTGTCTTAGCAATCTGACAGATTTGGAGTTCTTTTGCAAAGAAGAGTGGGCAAATATTGCCATGTCATGCTAATAGACTCCTACTCAAAAAGACTGAGTGCTGTCTCTTATTAATAATTTTTACACTTCAAAGATTTCTGTTTGTTTTTTAATTACATTTTTCACGTTATAGGTTGCATTGAAGGTGGAGAAAGTTCTGAGATTATTTATCTTTGTCACATTATTTTACATCACAAACACCTGGCATTTTAACAAGGGTGTGTAGACTTTTTATATACACTGTAGATGAGCTTAGTCAACTAATGGTTTTTATTCTGAGACTATTTGCAGATGGTTTACGATCAGAATAGATGCTCAACTTCATGATGCAGAAAAGTCTCTACAACCCTGCATGTTCTTCTAAACCATTAGTATGACCTTCAGCTCTCTGAGTCTGTTCCCAAATCTGTACTGTATGTGCTTTAAAACCAGAATCAGCAGGTGAATAACAACATATTCCCATCCCGGTTTCTGTCAAATTTGAGGAATATGATTAGATCTAAATCTACACTCAAATTCAAAGAGCTATAGATACATGACTGACCATCCATTATAGCCAAATTATAGTTTAACCATGTTTTGAGGCTATGTAATGATCATTTAAATCATAAACATTTCAGTTGATTATATGTTTGTTTTTTGCTCTGGTGGGGTATTACAGGTGAATGAGGCATTTAACATGAGTCCAATAATGGACGTGGCAACTGATGGCAACTTTCAACCAACCCATGTCAATAAGTCTTAGACTTTTCTAGAGAAGGTGTTCACAACTTTTTTCAAAATTGGAAAATGTAATCTCCCAGCTTGAGTTCAAGTAAACTAGAAATAGTTTTTTTGTTTCAAAGCTAGTTTCATTCCGTGTTACATACAGCTTTATAAAAGATTAAGAGACCACTCCTAAGTTTTCTTAAATCAACATCTCTACATGTATAGCAGCCATTCCATCCCAGTGTCTGTTAAATTCCAGGCGCAACTAATTTTACTGAATGAGGTAATGATTATGTGATTACCTGAACCAAATATAATTTAACAAGGAAAAGTATAAAACCTGTGTGCTGTGATCATCACTATCCCCTTGCAAAAGGACCAGCGGGATGGTAAAAACAGTGCAAGAAGTAGCTCTAAGGTTATTTGAATAAAAATATCTATTCAACACGACAAGAGAGTTGAAAATAAAAGCTTTGAGTGAGGAAAAGAAGGGTTTGATTTGAGCATTACTGGCAGAGGGATACAGAAAGCTTCAGGTTGCTTACATCTTGAAAATTTCAAAGACGGCGTTTCATAAGAACAAGGTCAAGCAACAGACATTGGGGACAACAACACTACAGACTGACAGGGAGCGAAAAGGACTGTCCACTGACCGAGATGATCGTCAACTCATTTGAATGCCACTCAACAACCGTATGATGACATCAAATGACCTACAAAAAGAATGGCAAAAAGCAGCTGGGGTGAAGTGCACGGCGAGGACAGTTCAAAACAGGCTCCTAGGGGCAGGGCTGAAGTCGTGCAAAGCTTGAAAATGGCCCTTCATCAATGAAAAGCTAAGAAGAGCCAGGCTCAAGTTTGCAAAAGACTATAAGGATTGGGCTGTAGGGGAATGCTATAAAGTCATCTTTTCTAACGAGTCAAATGTTCAGCTTTGCCCAAGCCTGGTCATCTAATCGTTAGACGGAGACCTGAAGAGGCCTACAAGCCACAGAGTCTTGCACCCACTGTGAAATTTGGTGGATGATCTGTGGATGAGCTGGGTATGCTTCAGCAAGGCTGAAATTGTGCAGATTTCTTTTTGTAAAGGATGCATGAATCAAGCCAAATACAAGGTTATCCTGAAAGAACACATGCTTCCTTCTGCTCTGACAATGTTCCACAACTCTGAGAATTGTTTTTTTTCCAGCAGGACAATGCTCCATGCCACACAGCCTTGTCAATCAAGGTGTGGATGGAGGACCACCAGGTGAAGAGCCTGTCATGGCCAGCACAATCTCCAGACCTGAGCCCCATTCAAAACCCCTGGAATTTGATCAAGAGGAAGATGGATGGTCACAAGCCATCAAACAAAGCGGAACAACTTCCATTTTTGTGGCATAGTCACCCAACAGCAATATGACAGACTGGTGGAGAGCATGCCAAGACACATGGAAGCGATGATAAAGAATCTGGGTTATACCACTAAATATGGATTTCTGAACTCTTCCTAAGTTAAAATTGTATTTTGTTTTTGAAAAATTAATATTAATTTGTTTTCTTTACATTATTTGAGGTCTGAAAACAATGTATCTTTTTGGGGTAATTTTGACCAGTTGTTATTTTCTACAAATACATTTTCTAAATAACAATATTTTTATTTTGAATATGGGATTAATGTTGTCAGTAGTTTATAGAATAAAGCAACATTTCTAATGTTATTCAAATACATTCCAATGAATAGTAAAACCAGAGAAACTGATAATTTTGCAGTGATCTCTAAATTTATTCTAGAGCTGTAGTTTAATGTGGAGTACATGCTAAAGATCTGTGACAATGCTAGATATCTTTTTTACTCACTGGGGCCCTAGTTTTCCTCTAAACAATGCTGAACTCCTTTAGGTGGTGTTCGATAATGGTGTCTCTTACAGCATTAAAGACAAAACGGATGTTCTCTGTGTCTGTGGCACAGGTGAAGTGGGAATAGACAGTCTTCTCTTTGTCTGGGTTCTGATCCTGGTACATCTTGAGGATGAACTGTCTGGCTGCTTCAGGGTCACATTTAGGCCCTGACAATGAGATACAGATATGCAACAATAAACGTAAGAATATCAGTCTCACACACAGACATCCTTCAATACTCACAGTGAATATAAGGTGCCATATGCAGCATTTTCCCTTATAATATTCAATACTATCAGTAAATGTTAAAAATTCTGGCAGTATCTGGCAGAATATCTGGACTGACTCTCCTCAGTTCCATGGTTGCAAATGAAACGTAGAAGGCTGGGAAGTTCAGAGGCATGTGCTTCCCTGAAGGTGTCTAAAGTGAAAGGCCAATGACAAGCTTTGTGTTCATGTAGCCTACATCAAACGCTCAAGAAACTACAGAGCGTAAGACCAAGCACAGAGTAAAACGAGGGTCAATTTTACATTTGCTGACGAGAGCTGAAGTATGTGTGAACAGTGGTGCTGAGTTGACTACCTTTCTACAGGTAGGTTACATTACCTCATTTAGCTAGTTGGCTAGATAAAGGAAAACTATGTGTAAGTTACTAGATTGATGATGATGGAAAAACTATTATACTACATAGAAAATCATTAGATGTTCTTGTTCATTTTATTTGTATGAGCACAGATATGTTTTAGGAAGGTTTCTCCAAAATCTTTGGTCGAGACAATAAGCTATTGTTAGCTACCTATGTTGTGTCCGAGCAGATGATCCTTGGCACTGGCGTTGCACAGTGACACTGGGCCGGGATGCAAGATGTCCTGGATTATGGTAATGCATCTAACGCAATACTGTACATTACCCAGATTATGTTTTCATTGGTTTAGCTGTTTACTTTGTTTATTTTATGTTCTATAGTAATGGAAAGGGGCCATACATTTTTAACCCCATATGTAAGGAAGGTCGGTGTTCATTGTTCCAGCATCAACTGTTGGAGGTGACACTGCTTCAGACCGGTCAGTATGCTCATAGTTAGAAATTATAGTGTCAGATCCTAATAGAGTTGTAGAACCGGTATTCAACTCACTGCCGATAGGTGGCGTTAAAGTTGCACAGTGCACTTTTAAACAAACACGACTACAGCTTACCAGTGTATTCTGGAAAGTAGTTTACAAGGTGGGAATGTGTTATTTTCTCCTCGAGGATGTCGGTTTTGTTGAGGAAAAGGATGACAGAAGAGTGCTGAAACCAGGAATATGTGATGATGGTCTTGAAGAGGGCTTTGCTCTCCTCCATACGGTTCTAGGAGAAAAAGCACGCATGTACAGTGGACAGGAAGACCAAACATCTAATACTGTGTAAGATAATTTAAAATGCATGACTAAAAGGTTAGCTACATGATACATTTCACATGACAGATTATTAAATTTAGCTATTCTCTGACGGGCTCACCTCTTTACATTCACTCAAAATCTGGTCATACTCGCTCAGCGCTGCCAAAAAGATGATGGACATGACGTTCTCAAAGCAGTGGATCCACTTCCTCCTCTCTGACCTCTGACCCCCGACATCCACCATTCTTTCAAAACAAGTCAATGTTAGGAGAGCTGATTGCTGTAGTACCTTGTAGGCATTTTTTTTCTCAAACAAGACTTACACTGAGTAGAAATGACGCTTCATTGACCAAACCAAAGTGAGTCGCACCTGAAGATGACGTTGTCCATGTCGAACGGGTACTCGATGATGCCGGTGGTGGGCACTCGGACCCTCAGGATGTCCTGTTGGGTGGGAATGTAGGAGGGATCTGCGATTCGGTCCAAGTTACTGAAATAACTAAACAACAAAATGGAAAAAGAAAATTGTTAGAATCTATATCAATTAGGGAAACACACAAATGTATGCGTTTTCCATTCAGTCTCTTATGTTGCATCTAAAGAAAAGGGAAAAATATATTTAAGTTTCAGGTGTTTCAGCCACACACATTGCTCACATGTGCACAAAATCCAGCCTATGACCATGAAATCTCCACAGACAAACATTGGCAGTAAAACGGCTCTTAATGAAGAGCTCAGTGACTTTAAATGTAGCACTGTCATAGGATGCCACCAAGTAAGTTCGTGAAATTTGTACTATTCTGGACCTCTTTTAATGGGTACTCGATCTACACAGTCTAACAATGACACTGTACCGTCACTACGACCACCAAGACATAACTTGGTTATTATGTTGCAATTTAATACAATTGATGCAAAATCCCTAGAAGATACAGTTTGACATCTTAAAGCATCCACATGTTGTCTCGAAACATTGCCATCAGACTTTTTTTATTAACTCTATGTTGATGGATATACAGCAAATAGTTAATAGCTCTCTGCTATCAGGTATTTTCCCAATGTCTCTAAAATGGGCTGTCATTAAGCCCCTTTTAAAAATGAGAATACTGGATACATCTATATTGAATAACTATAGACCTGTATCAAATCTCCCTTTTATACAATGTTTTCAATCAACTCAGCAATTTTGTGAACTCAAGTGGTCTCTTTGACAAATTTCAGTCAGGCTTCTCACCCCCCACAGCTGAAACGACCCTTATAACAGTTTTAAATCATATATGGCTGAATTCAGATTCTGATAAAATAACCCTTCTGGTTCTATTAGATCTCAGTGCAGCATTTGACACTGTAGATCATAGAACACAACTAGATAGGCTGGAAAATTGGGAAGGATTCTTTGGGACAGTCCTTAATCGATTCATATCTTATCTGGATGGCCGGAGTTACTTTGTCACCATTGGTAATCATGAATCTGACAGGGTGTCTATGACATGCGGAGTTCCCCAAGGATCAGTTCTTGGACCACTTCTGTTCAATCTCTATATGCTACCTCTGGGACAAATTCTACAGAACAACAGCATTAACTACCATAGCTATGCAGATTAGACTCAAATATATGTGGCTCTCAAACCATATGACAACAGCTCAACAGACTAACTGTATCACTTTATAGAGAACATAGATACCTAGATGAACCAAAATTGTCTACAATTAAAGCAAGATTAGACAGAGATTATTGTGTGTGGCAACACAAATAAAAGAACTAGTATTAGTAAAGAGCTGGATTCTTGGGCCCTACAAAACAGGGTAATCTTGGTAATCTGATAGATTCAGACCTCATATATCACATATTAATAGTCATATCAAAGCGGTCACCAAAACAATATTCTGTCCTCTTAAAAAGCCAGAATCAAGGGCTTGGTGTCCCAAAAAGACCAAGAGAAGCTCATCCATGCTCTTATATCTAGTAGGGTTGACAACTGTAATGGCCTCTAAACTGGACTCCCTAAAAAGACCATAAAACAGCTGCAGCTCATTCAGAATTCTGCTGCTAGAATGTTAACCAGGACCAAGAATACAGAGCACATATCTCTGGTTTTTAAATCTTTGCACTGGTTTCCAGTCAGTAACAAAATAGATTTTAAAGTGGTGCTTTTCGTTTATAAATCACTGAATGATTTAGGCCTTTTATATGGTTATAGCTTCCCATGTTTTTCTCCTGTTTTTATTCTATTTTATTATTCTGTTTTATTATTATGATATGGTTTTGATGTTTTCATTTGTGTATTTGTTTTTATGCTATTGTATTTTTATATATTTTTTCTTTTTATTTGTAAAGCACATTACATTTATTCTATGTATGAATTGTGTTATATTAATAAACTTGCTTGCTTACTCACAATTTGTTCTAGTCAGACAGCTGGTACTCCTTTAATGTCTACTCACTATTTGGTGGAGTCAGACAGCTGGTACTCCTTTAATGTCTACTCACTATTTGGTGGAGTCAGACAGCTGGTACTCCTTTAATATCTACTCACTATTTGGTGGAGTCAGACAGCTGGTACTCCTTTAACGTCTACTCACTATTTGGTGGAGTCAGACAGCTGGTACTCCCTACGGCGGTGGTAACACTCCTGCACACCACTGTCTCTCCACAGGCTCCTGATGGCTTCCACCTGACTTGTCTCTAGATCATTTACCATGTCCACCTCCACCTCACTCAACATGATGGCATAGTCCTGGGGGAGGGAGCAAACAAGGTGGATGGGGCCTGATTATTAGGTAACAATGCAAAAACATCCAACTATACATTTACATAAGTACATATGGTATGCTTTCTGGCTTGTTTTAAAATATTTATAGATACATTTTGGATAACCTGAACATTTTATATTTCGATTTTGAGTCTCTTCATTAAAAAAGTTCAAGATGTTTTGTTAGAAGATTAGTTCATGCAAATGTCAAATGTTAAACAGATACAATACATTTAAAAATGAATTAGTGTGGGTAGCTTCAATGTGTGAAGGTTATCTAGGTGTCTACCTTTTACAGATTTGACAGAGAATCTAAGTGGGCATTCATAATTGGTCAACTGGACATCTGTCAGGTGAAAAGAAAGTTCTACTGGTGTTCTATTTAAGGAGGTGAAAAATGTTGACTGTTTCCCCAATAATGTGTGCTCTGTATTTGCACTCATTGCACATCTATACATTCCACTTGTACCATACACTTAATACTTGTACATTTCCTGCCCTTCTGGTTAAATATTTGCATTTCCTGTTAGATGCTAACTGCATTTCGTTGTACTGTACTCATACTGTAAAATTACAAAAAAGTTGTATCTAATCTAATTATATAATATGGACCTTTTTTCCACATTAAAAGTATTGGCATCTCATTTAAATTGTTTTATAGTTATAAAGTAAAATAACTTATGTCCAAAATATTTTTGAAAGTGTTCCTGGTTCAGGCATTCTGGATAAGTGGAAGTTGGTTTTGTGGTAATAACTTAATAAGCTGCACAGCGAAAGGAATGAAATCAAATAATGATAAAAAAAATGGATCTGAATAATTTGCTAGTCTCGTATCCAGAGTTTACTTACAGCTTATGATGGCTGGGACAATAGTGAGAGTATCACACAACCAAATAATAATATCGACATTTAATTCAAGTAAGTATGTGTCAGCAGTTAGTGATGGTGTTGCATTATTTGGACCTCAGTCCATGAGGGTTGGTGCTGTGGCAGACACCCGTGGACTGAGGTCCATGTGGTTAAGATTCTTGCCTCATTCTGTGCCTCCGAGTAGGGGATGTTGAGGGTTTGCATGGCATGGATCATTGACTGCATGGCAGTGAAGATGTTCTGGTAAACCACCTTGGTGAAGCCCCTCTTGTCCTCCTCTGAGTAACCAGCGCCATGGATGACTCTCATCTGCTTGATGAAGGTGCTCTTCCCACTATCTCCAGTTCCTTACAGAGACAGGAGAGATTCAAATATGGACCCCTAACACGAGGAGCATCCTAAAGCACCATACTCAGCATACGATTCCTTGCCTATTATTACTATTCCTAATCAGTGATGCTTAACTAATAGGAGGTACTATGTTTGTCAATTAATTATATCAAGCTATGTAGCTCATTGATTCTTCATTGATGAAAAAGTCAAACAATGTTTTTCTTGTTCATCTAACAATAGTAGTCACCTAGCAAGACCCCTAGCTACAGTGGCTCATAGGTATTCACCACCCAGTAGGTCTCCACATTTTATTTTGGTACATCATTACATCAAAAATGATTTAATCAGTAGTTGTTGCCACCAATCAACACAAAAAGTACAATTTGAGGCCACTTTGTTCTAGAGAGATTTACAGTTGTGGCATAATCTCTCCATTTCTAAATAATTTACTTTATATTGCTCCAGGGATATTTAATGCCTTGAACATTTTCTTATATCTTACCCCTGATTGGTGCTTTTGAAAAACCTTATTTTCTGGACTGGCTTTAAATGTCCCTTCATCTTCATGATGTCACTTTTGTTAGGAATTGTAATAACCAATGTTATGAGTGACCTCCCAGAGACAAGTTTATTAAACCTGAAATCTTGTGAAACACTATAACCAGAAACGTTGGTATAATCCATCAAAAACAAAAATCTAAAACCAATTTTGTTATATTTGGTAAAAAGAATATCTTACAAAACTCAATTTGAGTTTTTCATAAATGGTGTTGACAAATCAGCTGGTCAGGTATAATGGACAAGTTAATAACAAAGTTGTTATGAACATGGGGAATGGTATCTGTGATGAAAAGAGGTACTGCATTTTTTATGTATTGGAAGGAGAGAAATTAATTGTACAAACAAGACTCTTTGTGGAAAATTGTACATAGACAAATTTGAATTAATTTGACTTACAAAATCAAGCCTGTCTATTCAAAATAGGTCATCAGTAAACTTGATGTAAAATGTTTTTTGATGCTAGTGGTATATCAATATAATGACATTGATCACAGTTATATTTTATTACAAAAACATTTATTGACATTATTAAAATTCCCATAATATAAGCTACAACCTTCATAAGCCATATAGATGTTAACAAACACTGTAGTTTCCCAAAATATGGTTAACGCTAAAACATTGAAATCATGGATGGTCAGCCTCTGCTTTTGAAGGTATAAGAATCTGAATAGTTACAGCACTCCAGATCTATCCCATTACTTATGAAAACCACACTTAGTTATTGTTCAAATTAATGCTCCATCTTTAAGGATATGGACTGCACTCTTTCAAGTGTGGCGACAGACAAGATCATTGCAAAATGTTGTTTATGTAGCCAGGTAAAAAAATAGGCATTTTCTGATTTGTCATTTGGGTTAGTCTCACGTCAAGATCCACTTGCATCCAGTGGGCTAAAATAAATACACTGTGAATAATGATGAGTAAAAGGGTAACATACACATTTTAGTCACAAACCTTATTATTCAGAGACTTAAAGGATGAGTTAGGTATAAAAACATTGCGTAAGGGCATAACCATTTCACAAACTTACCTATGAGAAGGATTTTATAAGAATAATACTGCCACTGTGATACTTAACTCAATAGCTTCTTCAAAGTCTAGCTTCTTCCACTTTTCTATCAAGTCTCCTTCTTGGTTGAGTTCTGTATTTTGAGGAACAGGCTAATTTAAGCTGTGATAGGGTGCTGTGATGCAGGTTTACTTTCCTGATTATTGATTCAACTGTGCTCACTGGGCTCTCCAAACACTTGGTTATTATCTTGTACCCTTTTTTAATCTATGCATTTGTATTATTTTATGTCTACTTATTGTAGAATGGTCTTTACTTGAGATTCACAGTTTGACCAATAATCATTTAACAGTCAAAACATGTTAAAGCTACTTCAATGGTTCAATGGTAAATAAATGTTGTCCTTGTTCGAACAATTTACCAAATCTGTGTAAACACATCTCAGGGGTTGAATACTTATGCAAGCAGCACATTTCAGTTAATTTCCTACAGCTATTTCCCAACATTTCATCAGACCAGGACACCTTCTTCCATTGCTCCATGGTCCAGTTCTGATGTGCACTTGCCCATTGTAGGCTCTTTCCATTGTAGGCTCTTTCAGCAGCGCACAGAGGTCAATTTGAGCTACAGTAGCTTATCTGTTGGATCGGACAACACGAGCCAGCCTTTGCTCCCCACGTGCATCAGTGAGCCTTGGCCACCCATGACCCTGTCGCGGGTTCACCGCTTTTCCTTCCTTGGACCAAGTACTGACCACTGAAGCCTGGGAACACCTCACCGGGCTGCAGTTCTGTCGATTCTCTGACCCAATGGTCGCGCCATCACAATTTGGCCTTTGTCAAAGTCGCTGAGATCCTTACGCTTGCCCATTTGTCCTGCTTCTAACATATCAACTTTGAAAACAGAATGTTCTCTTGCTGCCTAATATATCCCATCCACTGACAGGTGCCATGACAACCAGATTATCAGTGTTCATAATGTTATGGCTGATCGGAGGATATATTTTCTGCATCTGGATGGAAAAGGTCAAGACTATTGGACCACCATGCCGCAAATAAAACAAGACTCAGAAACATACCTGAAATGTGATATTAGTATCTGCGCAATGAAAATGTAACATCTAAAACTGTATCACTTGCAAAATTGATCAAATTAAATAATTACTGCTGTCCTAATTTTGTATTTGACGTGCAAACATGAATACATCTCAAAGAGAAAGTTAAGTGTCATAAAGAATGATGTAATACAATACTACTACGGAGGATGAGCTGGCCAATATTAGTGTACTGAATGGTATATACCCACTGCATATATACGCCCACAGCATTCTCTACGGAGAGAAATGTGGGGGAGATTCACAAAGAGTGGAATGCAGCTGGAGTCAGTGCTTCAAGAACCACTACGCACAGACGTATGCAAGACATGGGTTTCAGCTCTCACATTCCTTGTGTCAAGCCACTCTTGAACAAGACATAGCGTCAGAAGCGTCTTGCCTGGGCTATAGACAAAAAGGACTGGACTGCTGCTGAGTGGTCCAAAGTTATGTTTGCTGATGAAAGTAGATTTTGCATTTCCTATGGAAATCAAGGTCCCAGAGTCTGGAGGAAGAGAGGAGAGGCACAGAATCCACGTTACTTGAAGTCCAGTATAAGGTTTCCACATTCAGTGATGGTTTGGGGTGCAATGTCATCTGCTGGTGATGTCCACTGTTTTCTGAGGTCCAAGGTCAACGCAGCCGTCCACCAGGAAGTTTTAGAGCATTTCATGCTTCCTGCTGCTGACCAAATTTATGGAGATGCAGATTTCATTTTCCAACAGGACTTGGCACCTACACACAGTGCCAAAGCTACCAGTACATGGTTTAAGGACCATGATATCCCTGTTCTTAATTGGCCAGAAAAACTCGCCTGACCTTAACCCTATAGAAAGTGTCTGATCGACTCAATGCCACGCCGCATTGCTGCAGTAATTCAGGCAAACGGGGCCCCAACTAAGTATTGAGTGCTGTACATGCTCATACTTTTCATGTTCATACTTTTCAGTTGGCCAGCATTTCTAAAAATAATTTTTTGGTATTGGTCTTAACTAATATTCAAATTTTCTGAGATACTGATTTGGGGGTTTTCATTAGTTACTTAGTCAGTTATAATCATCAAAATTTAAAGTAATGAACACTTGAAATATATCTGTGTGGAATGACTGTATATATTATGCAAGTTTCACTTTTTGAATGGAATTACTGAAATAAACTTTTTGATTATATTCTTATTATATGACTAGCACCTATATATGCCCAAAGCATTCTCTTTTGGCTGTGACTATGAAAATATGTTATGTTTAAAAATATATATATATAATGGATAATTGTGGATAATCTGGATAATTGCAGGTAATTGTTTATACATACATTGTCAAACATATGATAACAATAATACACCTGTGAGTTACAAGCCCTTCATTTTCTCATGCTAGCCACTTGCTCTTGTTTATTAACAGTATATTCTGAGCATCGACGATGCAAATGTGCTATGATACTCACAGCTTCTATTTACATGGCTTTGCATAAGAACATAACCACAGCTCGCCAGCTACCTGGGACTACAAACAGTTCAGTGTGGCAAAGCCCCAAGGCCAGCCACGAGGATCTTGTCACTGACAGCTTCAGTTACCTGACAGCAAATTAGGCAACTCTCTAAGTCAACAGTTAAATTGGACATCCCATTAATATATATATATTTTTTCCCCCTGTTGCTGATTGTCATACCACCTGCTGTCTGACTATCAACATTGTTCAGTAGGCTTTGGATATTTTTGTGTGCTATAGTCCTAGATAGAATGGAAGTTATGACGGCAGAAACTGTGAAGTGCTTACATTTGTGGACATGTGTATTCCAAGGTCAGCAAACAGTGACCTGCCCCAACCACAAACGGATGCAAGAAAAGTCTCTTTTTTGCTCTGACCTGTAACTGCTGGATACAAGTAAATAAAATGCAGTCAGATGTTACATGGGCCTAATAATGCTACACAGCAAATTGACCAGGGCATCCAAGGGTTTTTTGGTTAACATGTCTAATGCAATATAAGGAAGTTTCCATGTCGTAATCCACAAAAGGTCAAAAGTGACACATTTAGGTAGGTAACGTAATGGTTAAATCGCCAGTCCAGTAAAATAAAGGTTGTTAGATTGAATGCCAGATCCCCCAAATTGAGCTGTTAGTTAACCCTAACTTTGGCACAAAAATTCAACTAAGTGCATTATGTTAAAAAAAACTAAAGGTTGGTTGCTTTGTGTGTGTTGTTTAAAAACGTTTTTATATATATTTAAGAAGCGTCTAGGTGGACATTGGCTATGCATTAAGAAGGCTAATATGTATTTATTGATGCCACGGCTCTCACCTAATAGCAGCAGTTTGACTTCCAAGCGAGAGTCTCTCTTGTCGCGTTTCAATTGCTTCTCAATCTCCTGATTAATTCTGTGAGTCTCTCTTTCTTCAGCTGACATGCAACATAGAGCCATCATCACATACACAGTCACTGTTATTTCTCACTAAAAGTTGCGCTATACGCGCTGACGACGATGGGGCACCGGACACCGCCGTCCGAATGAAACGCCAACCCGTCGGTCAAATTCCAGTTCCCCCAAAGTTGGAATACAGAGGAAATAAACGATTTTTTTTTTTAACTCACACTTTCCAATTTAGGAATATAAACGTCCTGGTCCAGAGGTAGTAGCCGGCTGTTTACTGAGTAAACGTTAGGCTCGCAGTACACTGGTCCCCTAGCGCTTAGGTACATCAATCCGTGGAGACAGTCATTTACACAGGGGCGGGGCAGGGACAGTTCACATATCTGATTGACACTGGTAACCTATCAGTTCCCAAATTCAATGAGTACAATTGTATAAAGCACTTTGTACATCAGCAGTTTACTCGGTATTTTTACTGAAATCCCTAAGAGCAAACAACAAGAATTCATGCACATTGTCAAGGAAAACTCTGGAGGGTGGCGGGACTCGGGTGGGCAGTGCTTGGCTGCAGTGTGAAGTCGGAAGAGTGCATGAAGATTTAAAATATTTTAATATGTTCATCAAAATAGAGATCAGGGTCTAGGGTTGTGCAAACTGTGTTTTGACAATAAAAAAAATTTGATAGCAGAACTGTTTTTTGGGACTTGAAATTAGTATGCCAATGTGAGCAAAAAGTATTACAGTAAAGATACGTCATTGTGACTTGTCATTTTAATCCTTGTCACTTCATACAATCAGTGCCTGGGGGGTTTCATAGGGCGGGGCAAACAGGTCAGCAGTGTCTGGGGTGGCTGGGATGGGTGTCAAACAACCAGTTCTAGGTTGGGTGTCCGCCAGATCAAGGTGATAGTTTTTACTCCTCCCAGCACTTATATACATATATTGCATAAATATCAGGTATTCCTAAAACAGATTATATTAGGCCACATTCTGATTCAGCGCTTGAAGGCAGTATGGGGGACAAACTGGAGGAAGCACAGTCATTTTGCCGTGTCACAAATTTGGATCAGACCAGCTAAGTGTTTAGGTTTACAAGATCAAAAAGAATAGCAACCAGGAAATTTCCATTAAGACTTTTCTAGCTTCTGTCTCCTTTTTTTGATCCATGAACAGAGTCTTTATACAAACAAGTCAGGGGAGAACCATCTTTATTCAGCATGAGGCTACGATGTTGACCATCCATAGTTCTTACATGTTCTCCAATGATTATATTGTTAAAACAATCTTTAATGCCAGGACACATAGTAGGCGCCAGTGGTCATAGCCAACCATTACACCGACTATTAGAAGAAAGATGTATCTTACAAAATACCCTTGTATGATATGTTCCAACCTACGGTCCAAGGGTCTATTCAGAGAGTCCCATGACAGTCTCATACACAGTTCCTAGCAGGTGGTATGGACAGGGTTTTGGGACCCATCAGTAATGGGGCATTACATTTCCTACCTAGTATCCTGCATACAGAGATAGTTAGTACTCTCATACCTTGGGTCAAGCTTAATTCAGTTACTTTTCATGCTCTATATCTATCAAATTCCTGGTTTCAGTGGCCAAAAGGACAAATGTAAACACATGGAGTTTGCTAAACAGAACTGGCACTTGGATTGCAACCACCGGCACCAATGTAGAAGGTTTGGCATTGAAATCAGAATGCATTTGCAGATAAGAACAAAACATGCTGTAAAATATAATGATCTTTAATGTGACTGGTATTATGAAATAAACTGGCATTTAACCAAAAACCTTTGCATTGAGAAAGTGCACAGAGTACTAAAAGTGAATGCCAGTAATTTTGAAATGTATTTTGGGGAAAGTAGAGTTTATGGTTAATCTATTTCAATGTAGTCCAAAACATTTCAATATTGCTCATTCCTTTATTGTTCATTAAATACAGTCTTTTTTCTCATCTTTCAAGGTTGGCAATGATTATGGAGGTGATTGTAGGTATTGATGGCCATATGAGGCTTCATTACAGTTCTTGCAGCAGAATAATATGCTAGCAGCGTTAACTCGGATTTTCTTTTTCTAAAAAGTCATCATCGAATTATCCAAGTCAGTACAGTTAACAATCTAGTCTGTACATTTTATGTTTAATGTCCATTCCAATATTGTTTCTGTCTGTTCTCTTTTACTGACAAGATTGTTATCTATATTGCCTTATACATTTCGATTATTGTTTTTGTTGTGATAAAGAAAATCTGAGTGCTGCCAGCATAATAACCTGCTGCTAAAATAACGCACATGATGCCTCGTTTGGTCATCACTAATTGTAGGTAGGACTGTAGTCTGAACAGTTACAGCAAAACTACACGCAGGCTGGCAAGGCACGGTAACGTCTCAGAAACCTTGAGTCACAGCTTATGGTGATAAATGAGGTCGTACCGCAAGCTAAAGCAAAGCATCTGCAAAGTGAAGCAGAATCATTTGAAGCTTTAAGCATATTTTTCTCATCAACACAAGCATTGCTGAGTCAAGACAGAAGCAACAAAACATAATCCAATATAAATTCACAAAAAACTTCATAATCCTAGAATTAGGTAGGCCCTTTTTAATTCACTCTGCACACATTGAAAGCTTTGTCATGTTTTAGGTTTCAAATAAAACAGCAAAAAAATCAGGGCAGTTGTTCAAATGCCTATAACCTACCTCAAATCATAAAAATGACAAAAACAAGTTTAATGCAACATTTGCTGCTTAAATAAATCCCACATGATTTGACTAAAGCAATAGAACAGCTTGAAACAGTAAAACAAATCTTTCTCTTAAAACAGAAGTTGAATTGATCTGGGCACATTTTCGAGTGGACTTTTACTGTGGCCAGCCTAAGGCACACCTGGGCAGTACTCATTCTGTCTGATCGGCATCTTGATATGCCACACCTGTGAGGTAGATGGATCATCTTGACAAAGGAGATGTGCTCACTAACACAGATTTAGACAGATTTGTGAACAATATTTGAGAGAAACAGGCCTTCTGTGTACATAGACAAAGTCTTAGATCTTTGAATTCAGCTCATGATGAATGGGGGCAAAAACTAAAGTGTTGCATTTATAATGTTGTACAGTGTACAATATATTATTTCTAGTTATGTGGTCTTGTAATTAGTGTTATGTTGCTAGAAATTGGAATTAACCTAAAATCTCAATACATGTATAGAGTGCAGGGGAAGTCCTGTTAATGTTTGTAAATGGCAGCCCTCATGTTTAATTTATTGCTAGTCGTAAAAGCAAAGAAAGTATGTGGTATTTTCATTGTTGGACTTGTTAGTTTATCCATGGTTTTGAACATAAAATAGATGTATCAGATGAGCAAGTTCAGGAACACAAAAATTGTGAAGCGGCTGCCAGCCCCAAAGAGTATGTTGATAGTATTGTGCTAAATACTACTAAATTAGATAGTAAGCACTACATGATTGAAATGCTGCAGAGTGTAAAGTATACAAACTTTTTTTGTATTTTAATACAATTATATTTGGAATTTTATAATAAAACTATAGTACTCTAAGAAATATTTGTATATTAGTTTTTATGTGTATTAACTAAAAAAGGCACTTTAGACAGATTACTTTGCAATTCATTGTTTAGATAATTATATTAGATTGAAGTGTAAAAAATATTTAATTGGCAAATATTTTCATTGACAATTTCACTTCCACTCTCACTTGAAACGTTCATTCTAACGCTCACTGAGAGTGTTTTGAGTAATCGCTAGATAGATCTTACTTTTAAACATAGTTTCATTGTTAATAGATCTAGGTGCTATATTCTCAACTCATTCTCTTGACATCGATAGTATGACAAAATAATTATAGCAAACTACACCAGAAAAAAGTCAATTGTTTTGTTGTTACTAACATACAGGATAAATGTATTACCTGTATTACCTATCAAAATAATTTTGTTTCCATCTAAAGGATATTTAGAGGTGTTGGGAATTGCTGTAGTCATCTGAAGGTTTTAATTCAGAGACTATTTCCCGGAATTACCAAGACACTCTACAAAATAAATCTTGGAATCTTGGGAAATCTTGGAATAAAAAAACAGAACTCCAAGCCTGCCAGTCAAAGCAGTCTTCTAACAAACCAAGCTGACCTTCCAACCAAACAGTATCTACTCACAATCTACTCACCCTGTCTGCTCTCAGGTCATTATATGCTTTAATCAATGCATGTCAACAATAGAGTACATGCTGTATTTGTCTAGAATATATGCCACACATGCTAGGTCTGGGACCGTGCTTGATGCCTCCTAACTGGACAGGATCTCTAGCTTTCCTCTAAACCAGATTGAACTCCTTAAGGTTGTGTCTGAGAATGGTGTCTTTTACAGCAGCAAAGACAAAGCGGATGTTCTCTGTGTCTGTGGCACAGGTGAAGTGGGAATAGACAGTCTTCTCTTTGTCTGGGTTCTGATCCTGGTACATCTTGAGGATGAACTCCCTAGCAGCTTTAGGGTCATTCTGTTGCCCTGGAAACAAGAGATCAGTTAGTGTGTGTGTGTGTGCGCGTGTGTGTATGTGTGTTGAGGAGGTTGTTTGTTGAACTATACATGAGGAATGATCAAACCGGACCGGAGACCTGCCATCCGGTAGCAGTTCGGGTACCTAGTTGGTTGTGGCTGTCTTGACTGAATTGAACACACAACATGCCTGGAACTTACCGGTGTACTCTGGGAAGTAGTTCACGAGGTGAGAGTGTGTGATCTTCTCCTCTAGGATGTCCATCTTGTTGAGGAACAGGATGACAGAAGAGCGCTGAAACCAGGGATATGTGATGATGGTCTTGAAGAGGGCTTTGCTTTCCTCCATACGGTTCTAGTGGAAGTTAATAGACATTTCAGCACATGTAATTTCTGTTACATTGTATAGATGGTTACTTCATTATACATAACAATATGTTAGGTAATGCCAAGTACTTTATTCAAAAAATGTATCAATCTCGCTAGCCTGTTAATAAATAGGTGACTTGGTGAAGAAAGGTTCAGGGACTTAACATTGTAATGCTTTGCACTCACCTCGTTGTCGCATTCAGCCAACACCTGGTCGTACTCGCTGAGCGCCACCAAGAAGATAATGGACGTGACGTTCTCAAAGCAGTGGATCCACTTCCTCCTCTCTGACCTCTGACCCCCCACATCCACCATCCTTTCACAACAAGTCAAGGTTAGGAGAGCTAATGACTGCTGTAGTATGCTGAGTATTCTGGAACAGGTTACTATACTTTACAGATTAATTCCATTAATTGACAGGTCAAACAGTAGTATCACTAATATGATACTATTATAAATAGCTTAAGGCTATCTCG
Organism: Esox niger; assembly: GCA_016801105.1. Classification (NCBI taxonomy): domain Eukaryota; kingdom Metazoa; phylum Chordata; class Actinopteri; order Esociformes; family Esocidae; genus Esox; species Esox niger. Next base: position 26,517 of record JACXGJ010004773.1, read on the forward strand.
TACATTGTTCAAAACAAATAAGGAAGAAATCCTAAACACAGGATGAATGGCTCTTCTTCAAACACACATGACCCAAAAAAAATCTTTATTCATATTGTCTCTATTGGCAAGTTGGGACTTTTAATTATGTATTTTAAAGGAGAAATGAGAGAGCAGCTTAATTGCAATAATTTTTATTGCCAGCTTCAAAGATTTTACTATGTTACTGCTCAGTATAATTAAAACCAGGATTCAACCATGAAGAGCACACCTCTCCATTGTGCCAGTGATGATCAAATGTGAGCATTTAGTATGCCACATGTCAGATGAATAGACAAGCTTAGTAAAGGAGAAATGCACACTAGCAGGTAACATGTAAACAAAAACATTTCACTCTGCACATGAAAGTTGCAAAACCTTTTGTTACAGTGTACTCCAATGAATGACATAAAATATATCCATTACAAAACCTAAAGGAAAATGTAGGTTTTTAGCATTTAGACCCCATTTTCCACATTGTTTTAAGATGTTTGAGCAAAGTAGTTCAAGAACAAATTTATGATTGTAATAGTGGAAATAGCGAAGCGTTTTTACAGTAACATGCCTTTACAGACCTCAATAACAAGAGATGGTTGTGTAGTTTATTATGAAGACATTTAGAAGCATTTTTCACCGTGTCCGGCACCTATAGTATATGCAGGTAAACAGAAGCCAAATACATCTCAGAAAACACATTTTGACCAAATCAACTGTCTGAATGATTCTTCATCATTAAGTCAGTGTAAAATGGGGTCAAACATGCTAAAAAACAAAATATATCTTTAACTGTCCCATTTTGCAAATTGTCCCATTTTCACAACACTCATGATACAGTGCGTCTCTCACACAGGATATACACTGAGTAGAAATGACGCTTCATTGACCAAACCAAAGTGAGTCGCACCTGAAGATGACGTTGTCCATGTCGAACGGGTACTCGATGATGCCGGTGGTGGGCACTCGGACCCTCAGGATGTCCTGTTGGGTGGGAATGTAGGAGGGATCTGCGATTCGGTTCAGGTCACTGAGATAACTAAACAACACAGAATGAAGAGAAAAGGTCTACGGGAATGTGTAATTACCCAGATAAAAAAAAAATGTTTATCAGCAAAGGTCCAACTAGCAACAATTGTCCAACCAGCAACACTAATTTACTCTGAAAAGTGAGTCCTGACAATAAGCCAGCGGGGGTTGAGGCACTGTCCGCGTAATTATCGCTAATGCTGGTAGCATATTCACTTTGCTGTGCAAAAAAATACTATGTGTTTTCCTTGGCATTCTTTTCCTTAGAATGTTAAAAAACTCAAAAGAATATAGCTCAAGGTTTTGTAATTTGGCCAGCCATAGCTATAGTTAATTTGTCCTGAGAAAATGGTACCATAGGTGGTGCTAGTCCACAGGTGGTGCTGAAATAAGCATGTCGTTTTTAATGTACACCCCAGCTTCCTGTTTGATGGACAGTCAGGATGTCACAACATACTGGTATTGATAATTACCTTGATATTAAAAAAAATGAAATATTGATTTTATGTTAATAATACTGATTGAGATCTGCAAAGACGCATCGTTTTAGTAGCCTATTCACTTGGAGAAAAGGAAGTTGTGTTTTTCCTAAAACCCTCTCTTTTCATTCCTTATTCATGTCATCAAAAGACGACAAACAATACATAAAGTACGAGTTTGGGCCTACACACTGATGTTTGAATGAATGCAATGACCCATTTTCATAGCCTATTCACTTGGGAAACATTCATTGTATTTTTCCAAACAATCCTCTCAGTGATAGGCCTGGTGGATATTTTGTTTGTCAGTTCATCTGCTTGTTTTTTCCCGATCCATAAAGTGTAATTGTTCTTTTTGTACGGTATTATTTGTACAGTTATGGTTACAGACACTCTCCACCTCCATACACTTGTATTTTAAGTGTGATTCATTTGTCAAAAGAGGCAAAATACATAGTGAACTAAGTTGAAGATGTATTTGACTGAGAGCATTTGTTCTTTCTTCAAACAATCTATATGTATTGCACAATTATTATTATTGTGAATTGTTTTGGCCACGATAATCGTGTAGTGAAAATGATTTTGTGACAACCTTTATAATGGACATGCCTGGAAATAGTTGTATTTATCTAGTCATTATAAACAAATTAGTCTCAAGAACAAGTTTTAGAATTTAGAATAGTTGGCCTATTGACTTGAGAATTTTCATGTGAGCCCATGGTATACTGTACCGTGCAAAAATATTAGGCACCTGGATTTTTTTTTTCAAATATAGATATTTTTTCTTTACAAATAAACACTTTACACAGATAAATGTTTTTTGTTCAAGTTTCAGGTGCCTAAGACATTATGTTTAACTACAGTTAAATCAAAGCTAAGCCAGTAGCTGGAGTCTGACAGCTGGTACTCCTTTAATGTCTACTCAGTATTTGGTGGAGTCAGACAGCTGGTACTCCTTTAATGTCTACTCACTATTTGGTGGAGTCAGACAGCTGGTACTCCTTTAATGTCTACTCACTATTTGGTGGAGTCAGACAGCTGGTACTCTTTAAATGTCTACTCACTATTTGGTGGAGTCAGACAGCTGGTACTCCTTTAATTTCTACTCACTATTTGGTGGAGTCAGACAGCTGGTACTCCTTTAATGTCTACTCACTATTTGGTGGAGTCAGACAGCTGGTACTCCCTACGGCGGTGGTAACACTCCTGCACACCACTGTCTCTCCACAGGCTCCTGATGGCTTCCACCTGACTTGTCTCTAGATCATTTACCATGTCCACCTCCACCTCACTCAACATGATGGCATAGTCCTGGGGGAGGGAGCAAACAAGGTGACTGGGGCCTGTATGTTAGGACACGCAGTGCAAACATTATTTGGTGGGGAAATTGTCCATACTGTGTTTTGGAATCTTACCTTATTCTGTGCCTCCGAGTAGGGGATGTTGAGGGTATGCATGGCACGGATCATTGACTGCATGGCAGTGAAGATGTTCTGGTAAACCAGCTTGGTGAAGCCCCTCTTGTCCTCCTCTGTGTAACCAGCACCATGGATGATTCTCATCTGCTTGATGAAGGTGCTTTTCCCGCTTTCTCCAGTACCTTACAGAAAATAGGAGAAAAAGGGTTTATCACATCCCTTACTATACATACGGTGTTCTCCAAGCAGCGCCGTAGCAAAAGTGAGGAAATGTGGGATTGATTCATGGGGTCAATGGCTTGGCAGGGCCCATTGATCGTAATAATTTCAATGTCGTCTATAAGTGAGGGGTCCCAAGCATATACATTTCAGGGGTCCCAGGATTCCTGACGACCGCCCTGTCACCAAGACACATTAGTTAACCAACTTTTTTCTTGCCCACATCAATGATTCGGCAATTTAGTCTTCCAAGTTGATGGCATGAATCTCCTCGAAACAAGGAATCTGCAGTAACCAGCATCAATTCAAATGTCGCACCTCTGTCACTTGGACAGATCGTTTCCATGGTTGCTAACCTTATATAGATTCTACAGACATATAGATGAACAGAAGTTGAACATGATTTTAAGCAGGCCAATATTTAGTAAAAAATACATCATCAAGAGTTTAGATACTAATTATTTGCCTTCTTTAGAATTTGTATTGTGTTTTCAAGTCTTGGTAATGCACTTTATATCAAATATCTCAAATCTTCTCTTCTCTGGGCTCTCATTGAAAATGCATTGAATAGATGGTTGAGTTTGACACAACAACCAATTCAAACAATATTGTGACACCATAAGAAATCTATGAATATCTGTGGTAATGTACGTTAATGGAACTTCACCTAAATGATGGAATTGTCAAAGCAACACAGTTGGGAAAAATGCAGAGGAAATGAAGGTCTGTCCTGAACGTGTGAGGAAACAGCAGACGAGAATTGCCCCAAACCAGTAAAAGGACAACAGTGAGCTAGGAGAGCATTGAGTGTCCAGCAGATGACGCAGATGAGTCTGAATGACCCCACATCCACAGCAGATCTATAAATCACCATGGTTATCTCCATCACAAACAACTAAGCCAGGATGTAAACACACAGATAATGTTCTATCCACCCTGCTAAGGTGGGAACAATGTATTTGTGTGTGTGTGTGTGTGTGTGTGTGTGTGTGTGGAGGCATTGCGCTGCAAATTTTTCCGTGTTGATTCAAGATTGAAATACACCATGTAAGAGCCCTTCTTCCATTTGTTTGCCTGTGTTTAGTTTTGGTGAAATACACTATTGTATAACCAGGTGGCCCTAACCTATAATGGGACTGTATTTATACAGAAGGGTAATACAGACAGGAAGGGTAATGCACGTGTGCATGCTGGGGAAGGCATACCGTTTTCTGACCATGGCCGTGGCGTCTGCAAGTAGTGTAGTAGTAGCTCAAATGTGGTTAGGCTACCTAACTCTATGATTAAAACCATGTTCTACCTGGATGCAAGAAACATTATTATATTCATGAGTAATAAATTGCTCAGCAAAGCAAAGGTAAACGTCTGGACTATGCGCTACACAGCCAATGGCTACAGCTCGCGCCATTACGTTTGCCGACATGCAGCTGCAGTGACTTGCTAAAAGAGCGCTACAAACCCTCTAATAGCACAATGAACACTCAACCCCATCAAAACAACAACCATTAGGATCGTATTCCCAGCAAACACTACGGTAGAATTTTTAGGACTGTTCTTATAATTGAGTGAGTGAAACAAGCTTTGCAATCATTGGATTTCAAAGGAAACAATGGCTATAAGGTTGCATGCAATGTCTGCCTGAGGTCTGTGACCCTGACTACCATCTCTGGTGATGCTCTGCCAGGCCTGAACAGCAGCCATCTTCAGTTCTTGTTTTTTTGGGCAGGATTTGCACCTTGCAGTCTGGTCTTCAGCAGGTGAAGTGCATGTTAGATTGGATTCAGTTTGGATTATTGATCTGGCCTGAATATTCAACGTTTTGGCCCTGAAGAAAAACCCTTGGTTGCTTTATTATGTTTGGGGTCATTATGCTGCTGCAAAGTGAAGTGCAGTCAATGAGGCGTTTAGATGGATCTGATCAGACAACATGTTTCAGAGTTCAACCTACTGTTGCTGTCAGCACAGTAGATTGATGAAGACAAATGACTCAGTTCCAAATGGGAGCCATACAAGCTCCAACACAACATCCTCCACCACTGATAATTTGCCCTTGATGAGATAGCCAGTGCTTTCTTTCTTCTAACGTAACAAACAGCTGATTTTGGCACTAAATATTTTGGCTCGGTCTCTCATTTATTTATTTGGATTTATCTGAATTATGATTCCAAGCTTGACTTTGGGTCTGTGTTGTCAGACACCAGCAACTAACTCCAAATGCAAATGCCAAACCCAGAATCCATACTAGGCATTTACAGCTCTGTCGAACAATGCAACAAATATACCTGGCTACCTGCTGTGAAGTCAATTGTCCTAATACATTTGGTCCCATTAAAATGGGGGAATATATTCAAAAGGTTACTTATTCATTGTAAATGGTCAATTTCTATATGTCTGAAAATATCTTCAAATTAAAGTCGACAGTCCATACCTAACCCACAAAATTGTATACTTATAAATCTAGAGTGCTGCAGTACAGGCGCAAACCACACTACTTGTGTCACTGTCCAAGTGCTTATGGACCACACTGTGTATTCAGTCTATCCCACGTTTGGTTTAAACACTCCGGGTGCTCAATGCTACATGCTTCGTCCCTGACGGAACTAACGGAACTACAGTCTTCCAACCCAGCTGTGTTTTTGTGTGTGTGCCTCCATAAATATTAATCGAGACATATTATATCAGCACCAGATCAGGATTAGGCTTAGTCTCATCCTGCAATCTCAACAATGATACACACACGCACGCGTACGCCCCCACGCTCACATTATCAAATGGGTCTGGCAGTGGCAACAAATTAAGTAAACCTGTGTTCGTTTCAGATTTATTCAGAGTGCCACAGATCTTAAAGGATGTAAAGACAATTGCTTGCAAAAAAAAAATCTGTAACAGCAGATTTGTAGGAGAACAGTGGAACAGGACTTTGAAAGTGTGTTCCTGTATGTGAGTTTAGGCTGAGGGATTTTCCAAGAGGCTAAAACCAAATAAGTGAGTTGTTGCTAAGGTAGTAGTTTTTGTATGTAGGATTTCATTAATTTGAATGAATTTGACTTTCAAAATGAAGCCAGTCAATATTCTAATGAGAACAACATGTGCTCAATAAGCCACCACACACAACCTACCAATAGACATAATGGGACTGGATTTTGCTTGACAATGACCAACCAAGCCAGGACTTAGCCAGGCACTATATTAAGTTGACCAATCAAAGAAAAAGCAAATGCCCAAATCAGTCATTGATCAGTTAGTATTTACACTTATCCTGAGTTTCTATTTAACAAAATCCACTTTTCAATTAAAAAAATATATAACAAGTAAATTAGAGCCCCTGCTAAAGTAACATTAGATTGACAAAATATGCAGTCTTCATTTCCATTTGAAGAGGCCAATGAAACATCTGATATACTAGTGTCTAAACTTAGATGAACAGCTGAAAAGGGAAGCTAAATAGTAAAAAAACAACTGTGATAAAAGCATTAGATTTGGCACAGAGGTGGATGTATGTACTCTGACAGGATATAGATTTGAAGCCACAAAAGACCTGGCCTCTCGGTTGGCACGGCACCCACGTAACCTAAAAGGAACTCAATATCCAGTACAAATATTGCTTCCAGTCAAGTCCATCTATACCAAGCAGACTCACTTACCTATGCATTTTCTGCATAGCGTTTTAAATTTAGAACAAAAGTCTGTGCGCACAGTTGTCTGTATAGTCTGAAGTATATCTGCATTGACATTTCAGATTTAGGGTCAAAGTTGATATTAGATTGATGTTATTTGGGTTAAAGGTAGCAGTCTTAAAGAATAAACAGGAATGAAACATCCTGGATATATCTTACATGAAATTATATTTCAGATGTGAAGGTTCCAATTAAAATTATTGTGGTTGTATTTTACAATGGCCAAATGAATGCAACACATTTTATTAATTTGAACAACTGAATTAAACTTATAAAAATATCACAAAAGTCATTTAGCAGATACTCATATTGAGACAAACAGTAAGAGGACACACTTTAAGATTGCTGGGTGGGACAACTCAGTAACAGTGAGTACACTCTACTTAATGATGTAGCCATCAGCAAAGTCAATGCTGGAAGCATAAAAATGGCGATTAATAATTGACAAAAGCAACGGTATGGGAAGGTCGAGTAACAGGTAGGGTTCAAAGTAGGGCAAGTGCCCCTTGCTGCTCCACTGGCAAGGGACATGGTCTATCAATCAATAAAATTTACTTTATAAAGCCCTTTTCATCAGCAGTTGTCACAACGGGCATTTACAGACACCTAGCCTGAAACCCTGAAGAGCAAGCAACAACAGTTAATGCACATTGGCAAGGAAAATCTCCCTTGTAGGCACTGACATTTAGAAGAAACCTATAGAGGAACCAGACTCTGAAGGGTGTAAAGTCCTCTTCTGGCTGCGCCAAGTGAAGATTAAAAGAGTAAATAAACTTATGGGCCAAGTCAATGTCTTTGCAAGATCAGAAGACTAGCGGGTCAGTGAATGCAAGTGGGCTTTATCCAGAGTCCTAAATCTGTTACCAGGTATGCAGAATAACCAGGTGAACAGAGGCATGAGTCACTGCATTCTGGAAAAAATGCAAGGATTTGGTGGCACAAGCAGGGTGTCCTATCAACAGTGAGTTGCAGTAAGAGATGATGTGGATTAGTACATGCTCAGTTTTCTGTGTGAGGTACGATTGTACTCTATGAACTCTGTAGAGCACCGTTTGAGGATGTGACATAGCCAAATCATATAGTGTAAAAAATAAAGGTCAGGGTCATAGACCTGAGCTTCTGGGACACCAGTACTGGGAGTATGCGGGCAGACAGAGATACTCAACACGTTATGAAGTGGTAGGAAGCAGAACTACTGTATGCCGAGCCTGAGATGTACAGCTCAAGAAGATGGAGGACGAGGACGAGGACAGAACCAGGGGAGTCAGCTTGGGCTGGGTGAAGTGCCTTTGTAACAGAGCCAGTTTGGCTAAGTGATCAGTTTTAAAGCCTGACTGGTTAGAAAAACACACATCAGTTCCATTGGCTGTAGTCTTCAATGGTGTATTTTTGTTGATGCTGAATTAGACACCGGAAAAAAATTCTAAATGATTTGATTGGTGCGTGTTTGTGTTTCTCTTTTATTGTCACGCTCACTACTTTCTATTGGGCAGGACGAAGTGTGTCATGTGAAGGTGAGAGAGCTTGGTGCTCTGTCTCTGTAGACTGTCCGAGCTTCTCTCAGAGGTTGTTTAGACATGTTTATCTGCTCTCCCAGTTCCTCTCTGAATACATCATCACACAGTCTCAAAGCTAACATTCCTTTTTGACTCTTACTGCAAGTTCGCCACTTTCTCACACACTGCAGTGATTTATTAAACCTGTGTGTTTCTTCATTAAGCTATATTGTATGGTCTTCTTGTACGGAGTCTTTCATTTATGTTTTCTATATAGCATGTGAGCCTCCAATTGGTCTGGATTCAGCCTGCCGGGCCATCTCAACCTTAACACGATCACTGTTTAAGGAAGCAGGGGAGTTTACTCAGTTTACTCAGTGATGCAGGGGAGTCAAATTCGATTTGGGAAGGTCAAGTCACATACATTTCCAAAGTGGCAATCGACCGGATGGACATTGTCATTTGTCAGAGTAGTCACACCTTGAAATCCATGCAACCGCAATCTTTTCAAACAGTTCTCACCTCTTCTGTTGGTAGATTTGGGTTCAGATCCGGCTTGCAGCTATTGAATGTAGATGTGATAGTGAAATAAGGCTATTATCATAGCAGTACCAATGTGGATTTCATGCCTGTCGGTGTGTCTGTCTTTCTATCTGTCCCTCTGGCCCCTCTCCCATAAACAGAGGAGCATGTAGCAGTGGATATCATGAGCTTTACCAATTACCATAACCACACAGCCTGCCTACTTGACCACGGGGACAGTGAAACATACTTCCGCTTCCTCTTTTGAGGGAGCAAAGGTGTGAGGACCTCTAGCTTACACAAAGCCGCTGTGATGAATCTGTACTGCATCTAAATGAAGCTCGAGATGACGCTGAGGTAAAACACAGGTGGACTGGTGAAAAACAGTCACACAGTGATTTGTGCCTCTGTTCACCAATGCAGACGAGCAATATCAATGTCTGGCGTTCCACGTCGATCATGTCA
>JACXGJ010004774.1:0-43370 GCA_016801105.1 Esox niger
CCCAGCCACAAAGCAAATATGGTTCAGGAATGGTTTGAGGGGCAGAACAACAAGTTCAAGGTGTTGAGTTGACCTCCAAATTCCCCAGATCTGAATTCAAGTGTGCGCCTGTGGGAGGTGCTGGACTTACAGGTCTGATCCATGGAGGCCCTACCTCGCAACTTACAGGACTTAAAGGATCTGATGCTAACGACTTGGTGCCAGATACCACAGCACACATTCAGAGGTCTAGTAGAGTCCATGCCTCGCCGGGTCAGGGCTGTTTTGGTGTTAAAGGGGGACCCACACAATATTAGTCAGGTGGTCATAATGTTACTGCTGATCTCTGTATATCATCCATTTTATATATTTATATTATTTCTTTATTGCTATTGAGGTCTTAATACTCAATCAACATGTGCTGTAATATATGCCAGCTTAGTAGATGCACATTTTGGATTTGACATCTAATGTTTTAAAGGAAAAGTCGGAAAGTGGTTGTATACCTGATTCGTAGAAAGTGTGTTGTAATGTTTGGAGTCCTTTAAAGTTAGGAAGCGTGTTGTGATGGTTGGAGCCCTTTGGAGTTTGGAATAATTTTTTCTTCCCAGGGAATTTGACTAGCTGCTGTCATATACAGGTTGGCAGTCAAATAGTATAGCGACAGTGTAGGAAGTGAAGCAGGCTGTGTAGTGACTGGCCAGGGAGGGTCGAATCACACATGTAGATTGGCTATAGTGACTGGCTGAAACACAGGTTGTTGAAACAGTTTAGAAAATACCCCACTACAGAATGAGATGAGATGACAAATGTGCAACAACATTTCCAATCTACTTGCTATATTAAAACATTTAAAATATCTATTTTTAATATCTATCAATACCTAATCTTACCATTTTGAAAGTCAGGCAGATGCAGTAGGCCCCAGAGTGCTTGCATGGTATTTTTGATTTCCCAGTAGCCGAAATGCCATCTTTGCAGCACGCCACACTAGCCTGTAAAGGATTGGTGCAGTATTGGGTTGGGCGGGTGTGGTGTGGGGGGGTAGTAGCATACACCTACGGGGGCTCAGCCCTCCAGGAGCAGCCCTCCAGGAGCAGCCCTCCAGGAGCAGCCCTCCAGGAGCTGTTTCCCATCTTGCAGTGTGTATGTAATCAGGTCTGGTGTTACGCTGGCCCTCCCAGTTCCTCTCCTCTCCACCGTATCCTCCACCTCACCTTCCCTGAAATGCCTCTTTATACTGAACAACTGTCCTTTCTCCATTCCTCTTCACTGCAGTTGAAAATAGCCAGCAGTCAGAGCTCACAGTCATTCCAGCACCATAGACTCAAAGCGAAATACAACATGTGAAACCTTTGAGATATAGGCATAGGGAAGCTCTGTCTGTTCCCAAACAGAAACACTGCTTATGAGGCTTTCAGAGGTTTATATGGCAAAATGGCCTCTGTTGTCAAAATGGAGACTGATTTCTCTGGTACTTTCATGCCATTAATTGGTTATTCTTTGTTTCCATTAGTTTTTTTGTACTCAGTTGACAATGCTCAGGTAATACTGCTACAAATACAGTGAAGAATAATTATTTATTTTTTATCTAACATTGATGAGGATCATGGATTTAGTGCCAAAAATCACATAGCTAAATACAGAAGTCTTGTTGAGAAGAACCAATCCCAAACCCTTTCTAATTCCTCCTTTCTCCTCTGTTTGCCTTGCAGTTTTCAGTGAAGATCTACGTTCCAGCTTATATTTTGTCAATGCATCTGTGCAAGAGGTAGTGTTTGCCAGCACCACAGGGACCCTGGTGCCCTGTCCCGCTGCCGGCGTGCCCCCTGCCTCACTGCGCTGGTACCTGGCCACCGGAGAGGAGATCTATGACGTCCCCGGGATCCGCCATGTGCACCCTAATGGCACCCTCCAGATCTTCCACTTTAACCCCTCAAGCTTCAGCAACCTCATCCATGACAACACCTACTATTGCACAGCGGAAAACCCCTCAGGGAAAATCAGAAGCCAAGATGTCCATATTAAGGCTGGTGAGTTGTCAGTCTGATCGGAACATTCATACAGTACAGAATGTTTTCACAGTTGTACAGAGTAGTAGTGGTGCAGTGCCTATAAGTACTTGTTTATTTTGCTAGGTGATTAATATTACCAAGCACTTTTCTACTGTTAAGAAGATATAGGTGATGTTCAAAGTCTAACCAAAGTCACTTTTGTCGAGGGTGTGAACAGATCACCTGCACAAAATATATGTAGCCTTTGCAATTGATTCGCCAGTGCAACAATATTTAAAGTGAATTCATTAAGGATTCTCAGTTTAATGTGTCCCCCATCTCTTTTAGTTTTACGAGAGCCCTACACGGTCCGTGTGGAGGACCAAAAAGCCATGAGAGGCAATGTGGCGGTGTTCAAGTGCATTATCCCAGCCTCAGTGGAGGCCTACATCACTGTTGTGTCCTGGGAGAAAGATACGTTGTCAATCAACGTCCAGAGTGAGTCCCTTCTCTAAGCACTACTATAACATATAGTTTACATGTTATTTTTGTACTTATACACAGTATCCACTCTAATTATTGAGACATCAAGCATTTCTGTAAGGTGTTATTTCAGAGTTTTTGCACATATCTTCACCATTTAGAAATGACAATAGTTTTTGTACTCGGTCCTTAGGTATACATATTTAAGGGCCCCAGATGTATTGTGACAGATTAATATAATATCAAAATTAATCACTTTTGTTGTGTATTTGGCATTTAGTATTATTTGTATTTAAGAACTGTCTGAAGTCTGCCACTCATTGACCAGATCAAAGGATGTGTACCTTCTGTGGTGCTGCTCAGCCTGGACTTTACTGTAGCAATCTTAGTTTTTGTTTGTTTGGAGTCTTTTTGCATTGTCACATCTTCAGAAAATGGATTTACATCTTGAGGTTGTCTTGGCGATGGAAGAATTTATCAAATTCTATCCCTGAACAGCAACTTACTTGTTAGGACACAATCTTACAGTGCCATCTAAATATTTAGGAGGCATTGTATTGTACTTTAGCTGAAAATGTTTTACTTTAAACATGTTAGTATTAATTCAGCTGCCGCTGTTTCATAATGAATTAAATCAAGTGAGACATTTCCAATGGCATCCATCTTCCCAAGCCATAAGACACTGTCCATGGTATTTTACCGATGTGGTGGTATGCAGTGGATTTGCAGTACTTTTCATCAAAGAGTTGTAACTGGGCCCTCCGTTTTAGGTTAACTAGTGTTTTATGCCCTTGCAGTGTGGCCACTAGTTCTACTGGTGAATTCTTCTGCTGATGGGAGCGACTGACACACGCACACTTACATCCTGGATATTGTTCATGATCGGTCGGACAGCTATTCTAAGCATGTTTGAAATTGTTGAGGTTATCAACGCTGTCTATTATTATTATTATTTTCCCAGCTTCAGAAATACTTCCTTGACTTTGTTGACACTGCTGTGGTCCTCGTGTTAACAGACACCAACAGTAGATTCCTAAGGGTAGTCAATGCCCCTTGTTCCTTTCCCAGCCTTTTGCAATGTGTCTGACCCCCTGACAGACTGGCCTTATTTCCCTGTGGAACCGGGCTGGGTGAAATTCTTCCACAGGAGTAGGGAAGTGGGCACGGCAGCCCTGTGGTGTCACTTAGCCTCAGTGCTATTGACCCAGTTCTCTCATGATGGGAGCCAATGCATGGTCCTGGTTGCACGTTCTCATCATTCAAATCGCTGAAATGGGACGCTCATGTATTCAATTGTTTCCTAGCCCCCGGGGGCAAATTGACTTCATGTGGGGCATTTAACAAACTCAATTGACAAAGCTAATGTCGTTTTGGCTGTTGGACAGAGGTCAAATGCAGTGATTTCTTTTTTTGTTGATGTTTCACAATTTGTCCATTGAGGCAAACGCAACCATGTTGAAATCTATATCAGTCTCCTAATCATCCATAAATGCACTTCCTTTGTGGATGTTTTGGATCTCATGATGTATGTGGCTCATGGAATACATGGAATACATATTCATTTTGTAACATCCTAGTTTTTTTTCATTAAAATGTATAACACGTTAAATAAGACCAGTTTGAATATGTCCTTTTTTAAAAGCTGTCTTTCAAAAGTGAACTTCACTGTGTGTTTACTTTCTAAAGACACAGTGTTTATTGTGTGCCGTTAAAATCTTTACGTCAGCCATGCAGGCGCTGTCAGAATAATGTTGCCTCCACCGATCCGGTGCTCTTCTCCATGCTAAATTATAGATGACGGAAGTCTATGAATCCATGAGCAAATAGTATTTATTCACGTCTCAATGCGTGCACCCACTGTCCATTCTCCCAATTCTTCATGGCTCATGTATATCAAGTGAAATGCTGCACATTTGAAAAATAAATGTGTTGGTGCCTGAGCATTTGAGCCTGTGTATGTGAGGGGTGCATCCATTTTGACTGGTGGCACTACGCAGATGACCAATCCGTAGCCTTGTTTTTGAGGGGCCGTCAAAGCCCATCTTTAAATTTTTTATGAGTAAAAAAATATATATCAACACTTAGACTTCAAAAACTTCACAAAATAAAGCTTTTCTGTCTCTGGTTGTATGAATTATGGATGGTAGTATTTCTGTTTGTAGAGGTGTAAGCGCTGGCAGCGGGGCCCCTCTAACCACCCCTTTAAGTCTCACCGGGGTTAGGCCCACTTTATGTCGGGATGCTGTGCAGAACCTAACAATGCACCAAAGAGCTCCAGTGTCTGGATGCGTGGATTGTCTGGCTAATGACCGTGAATAAATACACACAATCAAGAAGAAAGTGTATAGAACTTTCAGTCCACCAAAGTGCATTGTCTATATCAGGTCTCAGGTCTTTTGTTGCAGCCCGGCACGATCTTAAAATATACTGCACAAGCGATACATTTAGTTTTACTGCTTATCAGAATCTTGATGGTTGACTACGTTGTTGATGCAGGACTGGAATGACGTCCATGGGACCATGACACAACCTCCCGGGGAGATCTATATTTTTGTTTGCAAGGAGTTGAGGACAACCGGTGAATGTAAAAGCAATGCACTTATCCATTTGTGTCTATAGGTACATGCTGTCCCCCTCTGATAAGCAGCTGATTGTCATGAGGATATGGGTGAAGATATTGGGGAGGATAAAGAAATAACACCCATGCGTTCACCTTCTTTCTGCTCTGCTGCATGGCTAGCTGCCTGGCTGCTACAACAGAATACAGGATTAATCCTGTGATGAATTGCTCTGGGTTCTAAGCTCTGGAATGTTTTCATTCCAATGCTAAAATGTTCCAGATATCCCGTTTCTGCAAATGTTTTATGAATTTGGTTCTTTTGAGAATCATTTTGTGAATCCCAATGGATTCAGTCCCTTTAATGTTTGTGAGTCCAATTCTAGACAATGGAAAATTATCCAACCTCATCCTATATTTTCTATGTGGATGATAATGAGCGTCTTAATAAACCTACCAATATCTCAAATCTTTTTATATTTACATGAAAGCAGGTAACATTAACACCTGACGAATACGTGTTAAGGATCACACATAAGGGATCTATAAATTATATTGATATTCTACCGATTCATGTTCTGTAGATGAAACAAATCAATCAATACCAAAAAGACAGTTTGTGTTGAGTAGCTGACTCTGTGTTTGTCTCCCAGACAGAGACACTAGCCTAGCTTCCTAAGGGCAGGCTCAAGGCTGGGCTGCAGTCACTGAGCAGGGCCTTGCAGTGTTCTGCCGTGGCCTGATCAGTCCTGCTCTGCATTCAGTATGAGTGTGACTGACCCCCAGCACTGCAGAGTGGAATACAAAAAGGCACGCACACACACGTTGGCCTTAACAGTGCACAATGCTTTTCTGCAACACCCTTTCCTGTATCTGTCTCTTTCTTTCTTCCTCTCTCACACACAAACACACATGCCGCCGTCACTCCCTTCCGCATACTTACAAGTGATAAGATACATAACGGGATGTCTTTCAGTCAATATAGAAAGTTTACCATCAGTTGTATCAGATATTGAAACAAGTGGTCCATGCGTCCTGTATCTCTTGTCGTTAATCACTGTTGACCAGCTATCTGTTTAATTGCCCTGACATTGTCCTGACATTTTCCTGTTGGTTGACATGTACTGTATGTCTCCTGACTGATGATTGCATAAAGGGAGACCTGCCCACCATATAATGGCTCCTTAGGGGAGTGTGGAATGTGGTTTTTAACTAAATAGAATAAATTGATCTGGACCACTGAACACTTTTTTATCTATTCAGCATTTAAGTGTAAAATCTGCTTTTTTTATTTGGGGAAACCATAATAACTCAGCGGTGTTGATGTTGCCTTGTTGAAAATAGAATGATAGGGAATCCTTTCTGGTAATACATAGAGCTGTAGCCCTCAGGTACCAGGTGTCATGGTGTGTAATGTCTAGGGCAGGGTTCACATAGTCTGGCGTGTTTTCTCTAGGTATTGCCCTTTGGATACATAGGAGGGAATCATCCTAGTCATTGGAGAATGCAGCAGTGCCTTGAGAAGGGGGTCGGGGCTGGGGCTGAGGCAGAGGAGGCGTAATGGTTCTGCTGGTCCCTGTATGCTGTCGACAGAGAGAAGAGAGGGAGGGGAGGAAGGAATGGGGGAAGAAGGAACAGAGAATTACCAACATGGCCGTGTTTCTAGGAGCCGTGTTGAAGGAGGATGGCAGGGTGAGGGTTTCTCTCCTCCCCTCTCTCCCTCTCTGTTTTTCCCTCCCCCTCGTTCTCTCTCTGTCGACAGGCAGGGTTTGGACGCTGACGTGTGACATGCTGGATGGAGTCTTTTTGAGCGCTCGTCATTCCTTCTCGCCATGATTGGCTGGAGTATTGTTATTCACACAGAAAATGGGTCAGGCGGCCTGTGGAGGATCGAGTGTTTGTACAGATGTAGGACCGCAGACATACACATATATGCACACACATACGCGTGCACACCCACACACACACACACACACACACACATAAAACTATGGTTGAATGTACTATGCACCTAAACACTCCTTGCAAATATTAAAAAATATATCAATAAAATAAATTGTGTGCTGTACGACAATCAAGGGAGTGACTGTCTGGTAGAGGCAGTGTTCTTGTCCTCCTCTAACAGGCTCCTGGCAGGTTCTCCCCCACACTCAGTGGCATGGGGCTTAGTGGGGTAAAAAAGGGATAAATAAAGGGATACACAGAAAAAAGAGTGGTAGAAAAATCAATACCTGTGCGCATGAATCAGGCTGCAGCTGCCACAAAGCATTATGGGAACATGACAGGAAAGATGCATTTGTGTGCAGGGCAGTGTGCACACACTGTGATAAGCATTGGGGTGAGGGAGAAAAGAGGAGGGGAAGCTAGCTCCCTTCAGCTAGACACATGAAGGGTCAAAACGTCCACCGCATTTCCCTATTCATGCTCTTCTTTTAGGTTGTGAAATGTACTATAGATTCTATTAAGATCCTTAAGGTAGACGCTCAGTGAGCATCTGAGTGTTTTAAAAGAAAATAATTCTCTCCAGACCCGGACATACAGCTACCACCACTACCTTCTCTTCACTAATCAAAATCCTACCTTCGCACTGTGGCTGAATGCTAATGAATAACCACAATTTGTTCTTTATTAAACTATAGGGGTCGGGAATGATTAGAGTTGTGAGCCGCGGTTTTTATCTTTGATATGCGGTGAGCAAAGGCTCCTAGGTGCTGCTGCATGTTGGCACATGAATCTTACAGTGAGTAGAGGAGAGCTATGCTGGTTCAAATTTTGGTGGATTCTGCTTACATCCGTTCAGACCTCAGTGTTACCACACATATATGGAGCTCTGCCAGGTTGAATGTGGTCCAAGGTACAGATTAGTGATATGCGCGACATGAGCTAATCATGAAAGGAGACACATTAATTAGCATTTACAGATTTCTGTGGAAGGAAGGTTTTGGAGGCCTTGGTTTGTCAGTGGATCAAAGGGAATTTATCAGTGGAGATAAAAAGTAGAGATTGTGTGTTGTCCAACTGTCCTTCTTGTTTTGTGGCAAGACTCATGTGACAAGACAATGTAGATTTGATCCCTGTTCTTACAATGCATTTCTCTTCTCTAGCATTTGCCATGTAAAGTACAATCTACTAGGAGCATTAGACCCTGGCAGACAGAGACTTGAGGGCGAAAAGTTTTGATGGGGTAATCTGATGATTAAGTTCAACCTTTGTTGGACAGTTAAGCTTATAAATGAGAAGATGTAGTTAACACTGCACTCTGTGGCACATAGGAAATACACACAGGCCTTGGAGACAGTTATGTGCACCAGTATGTATGTCATTGATAAAGATCATTAGCTCAGAAAAGAGATCAAGCCTTATGACTATGTCCCTCCTCATTTGAACAGGTGATGCTAACTAACATCAGTGTGCCATAAAACCATTCACCTGACATACAAAACTGGCATTTCCATTAATGATATTTTCATAGTTCTGAGTTCAATTGGGCTGGTCATTTGAGGATAGAACATTTATTTTAAAGCATTCATTTGAAATATTTTCACAATACAAAAGCAGAAAAAATTGAATTATTTTATAAATGGTGTTGAAAACATTTATTGAAGTGAAGTACTTTCCATATTCTTGGAGCATTATGCTCAGTAGATTCGGCATCTTCCCAAAGATTTTCTCTTTTTTATTTGAAAATTTCCCTTAATATTTATTTTTTCGCTCACTTGTAGTTATACCACAAGCAGGCTAGGCAGTAAAATGAGAATTGGGCAGCACTCTAGAATGCCAAGATAACTAGACGTTATCTATTCAGAAGTTTTCCTTAGTGTATCAAGTGCAATCTTATGTTGTTTTCTTGTGCTATAGAGTGAAATAACGAGTTTTAGAGTGTTTTAACAATTCAGTACATGATCTTTTGTCACTGTTAATAAAAATGGAACCAGAAAGCCAAGAAGTGTGAAAATGCCCAAAGATTTTGTCAGGTCAAGAATTCGATCTAGCAACCTTTTGTTTTATGGTCAGATGCTATAACTACTATGCCACCCTGCACCACAAAAATATGGTAATCACAAAATGAACCTATCCTGGAAAATCGACATATATTCTTTTAATCAAGCTGTTTTCAAATATTTCCCATATTAAAAAATAATATGCATGGGTTAATTCATTATGTGTCAATATCTGTGTGTTACGGATATATGATAGTTATATAAATGTGTACAGATGTTCATCAAAGGCCTAATTGAAGATAGTGAACAAACACAAAAGCAATTGTACTTATTCTACCAATGATATGGGTTTGTTCAAAAGAGTGGGAATCTATAGATTAATTAGCTATTCAAGTTTATTAAAGTAATAAAGTGCATTCAATGAATCAAAACATTTGTATTTGGCTTTACATTCTTGGCATACAGTGACCACATTAACATTGTGACACTATAATCTTGTTTGATGAATTTACATATTTGATTGTGTTGGTATACTTTGAACAACCAGAACTGAATGGTGAGAATAAAAATAAATAGTCAGTTTTGTACAAGGTGTTACAGAAAACATCTACGTTCGTATAGATTATACTGTTATTATGCAAATTTCTGACAAAACTGTGAATTGTAATGACTAAGTTATGAAGTAAAAAAGAGCATATCTCCCATTTTTTGTTGTATCCTCTGTAAGTTTCTTACTGATGATTATTCTTCATTCATTATATTGTTCAGAAACATCTTATATACTTCATAACAAATTTAATACAAATAAAATGCTAATACTAAAGTACTTGTACTTAGAACCAAATACTATACATTTGACTATGTGAATACATTTATTTTAGCTGGTTTATTCAGTTTGCTTCCTTTTTTCAAATTAAAAAGAATTTTTTTTCTTGTTTTTAATCACCTTAAATGTTATTACATTTTAGGTTGAATTCAAAATGTTTTTTAAACTGTATATTTACATTATTTTCAGAAACATATTAGCTAATAAATGTAAATGACACAACATAAAGTGTGTGTTTAAACATTTTGGGATTTGTCATTTCAAAGAAGCAATGTTTTCACATTTCACATTCAATGCCTGAAATCCCACTGAATGTTCCGAATCTATTGTCTTCTTTTCTCATTATGCATTGGTTTACAGCCAATACATTTTATATTATTATCTTACTAAATTTTGCTGATGTTAGGTTCAACAAAATAGTCTTAGACCATTCATCAACTTTAAGTACCATTGCTAAAAATATAAAGCATGAAAGAGCAGTGAGCAGGAGCTGGAGATGATGCTAACAAAACAGAGGCAAGTGTCAGTCTCTAACAAATGGCTATGCTTCTGTCTATTTAGCACTGCGTGATTACTCTCTGTCATCTGGAAAACAGGGGAAGGATTTTCCTCTCTCCTCTCCTCTCCACCTTCATCCCTTCATTTTGCCCATGTTTGACCTTGCTGTTGATGATGCTGACGTCACCATTAGGTGACCCATAAAATGGACATTTGACTGGTGACAAAGGGTGTCTCACAATCTCAACATCTACATGGAAACTGCAGCAGGCTGATGGCAGGGAGGTGTGTGTGTGTGTGTGTGTTTGCAGGGTGGAAGAGGGAGGGTGCAGGCTGTGAATGGATGCTCTTATCGCGTGTGTGCAGCTGCTGCAGTGTCTTTGAGAGACAGAGGGGATGCCCGTGCATGCCACTCACTCTCTGTATTTGCATCAACACATACGCTCTCGCTTCCTCACTCTCTCTCTCTTCCGCACTCCGTCCGCGATACATTTACTGTCTAGGGAATGAGAAAGAAATAACAAAAACATGACTTGAGCTTTGATACAAACTCACAGTAAATGGTGCAATTTTTTTGCATTTTCTTATTTCTTTTCAACAAGGCACGGGCAAGGAGTGACATGTTTGACATCAGAGCATTGCTCCGCTGATGCGTGTGGTGTGTGTATCTTAACAGTCAAATGCATGAGATGTTTTCAACATTGGTTTAAGGACTAATGTCTAACTGGGTTTGCTACTGAATGGATTCTCAACGGTTGCTGATGAAGATTTGGTGTAACATGCGTTATAGTGGTATGAAAACAAATAACTTGTTTGTTTTCAGACTGACTTCAGATTAAGTGTAATGATAACTAACTAAGATTATTAAGGGGCTTTGCATTGTGATAAAAACATTGCCATCTGTACGAAGCATATTTGATGACAAATCAAAATCCTTACCTTCAGGCAATGCTTATAACTTACCTGATGCATTGGTCTCTTGGCCTCCCAAGCCAAAGTCCTGCTCAGTCCAGTCACAGCTTTTCTCTGTCCTTTCATGCCAGTGGTAAAACCAGTCTACTGTTGATGCCACAACATTACCCATATTCACGAAAACCATACTTTTATTAAAGAGTATGTAAGATTATTCTAACTGCAGTCTCACAACTTCTTTAGAAATAAGAATTCAGTATCTTTAGATTGATGAGCTCTGTCTCTCTGGATGTGAGCATCTGTTAAATTAATTAAAACAAAAGCTAAAAAAATTTAAGGGAACGCTTAAATAATACATCAAGTATTGAGGAACAAAAATATTTAATGTTATTAATAATATTAAAGATCAAAATCTTGACTGTACCTCGGGTAATTAGTTCAGAACAAAATGACATAGCAACGGTCAATGGAAACCAAAATCAGCGATTAAGGAGTGGATTTAAACTCACATCAAAAATCTAAGTAAACGATTTAAATCAGAGGCTGTTCAAAACTGAATTTCATCACAGTGTGAATTTCATCACGGCAATACATAATGTGACTCAGTAGTGTGTGTGGCTCCCACGTTCCTGTACACACTCTCGACAATGTCTGGGCATGCTCCTGATTAGACGGCGGATGGTGTCCTGGGGGATCTCCTCCCAGACCTGGATCAGGGCATCAGTGAGCTCCTGGACTGTCTGTTGCGCTATTTAGTGGACTGATATATAACATCCCAGAGGTTCTCAATTGGATTCAGGTATGGCGAACGTGAATGACCAAGGCACCAATGCCTTGGTCATCCAGGAAATGCCTACACACTTCTGACCACATGAGTCCGGGAATTGTCCTGCACAAGGAGGAACCTTTTTCCCACTGCACCAGCATAAGGTCTGATGATGGGTCTGGGGATTTCATCCTGGTGCCTAACAGCAGTCAGGGTACCGTTGGCTAGCATACGGAGGTCTGAGCGACCCTCCAAGGATATGCCTCCCCAGTCCATCCCTGACCTACTGCCAAACCGGTCATGCTGGATGATGTTGCAGGAAGCATAAGGTTCACCACAGCGTCTCTGGACTCTGTATTGTCTTTTACATGTGCTCAGTGTGAACCTGCTCTCATCTCTGAAGAGAATGGTGGACCTGCCAGTTCTGGTGTTCTATGGCGAATGCCTATCAAGCTGCATGGTGCTGGGCTGTGAGCAGATGTTCCACTAGAGGACGTTGGGCCGTCATGCCACCCTCATGGAGTGTGTGTCAAACATACACACCAGTAGCCCAGTGGAGGTCATTTTGTGGGCTCTAGCAGTGCTCCTCCTGTTCCTCCTCGCATAAAGAAGCAGATACCAGTCTTGCGGCTGGGTTGATGCCTTTCAGTGGCCCTGGCCAACCCTTCTTGTGTAACGGCCCATCTCCTGGTATCTCCTCCATGCTCTTGAGACTGTACTGGGAGACACAGCAAACCTTTTTCCACCGGCTTGTATGGATAAGGCATCATGGAGTGGCTCAACTGCTTGTGCAACCTGAATGGGCTGCAGGTCCCGCCTCATGCTACCAGTAGTGGTATGGACAATAGCAAAATGGAAACACTAGAGAAGAATCGGTCAGGAATGATAAGAAGAGAGCTATTTTCTGTTTGTGGGATGTCTTGCTGTTGCCTCTAGTGCACCTGTTGTCTTTTTCATTAGCACCAAACAGGTGACACTGGTTCACAATCGCTTATGCTTTCTAACTGGAAAGCTTGATATCCCAGAAGTTTCATTGACTTGGTGTTATACTGTGATTACCACGGGTTTCCTTAATTTCTTTGAGCAGTATGTAACTTGTATCTATCTATTTTTGCAATGTCATCACAAATCCAATCTTGCATAGTGTAACTAGATTTTTTTTAAATTTGCTCTCATTTAATGTAATTTACCCATATTCTGCTTTTGAACTAATAATAGTTGCTGAGTCTGTGAAATAACAACATGAGATTGAATCCTGAATCCTGATTGGCTGAAAGTTGTGGCAACTTTTTGCTCATATTATTACAGTGGTAACCATTTTTGAAAATCAATAAGGCGTCTCATATAGGCATTCCTCTGGTAACATATCATGGCTAGGAATCCACTCCTTCATGTGTTGTACCTGTGATGCATGCACATGTGATGCATGACTATCTACATTTACTTCTTGTGTTGTAGTATCTATATTACAACACAATTCTATCATAATATCATAATATATTACATTTATTATGATAAAAAAATTCAGATAATATTACAGCACCACATGTTTTTACTATAATACCTGCATACCATGTTTATACAGATATGAACCCTATATGTGTAAATTGTTGTAATCTGGTGTAAAGCACAGGCGATTGAATCCATGTTTAGAATTCAGCTTGGTAGTAAGTTCTATAAACTTGAGGTCCCTTAGTTGCGGAACCATCCCTTCTGAAAACATATTTAATAACAACCTACATGGTCAAATAAAAATAAAGAATATAAAGAATCTTGATCAAATTAATCCGGACATTTTTTTTTTTTTTTTGCCTACTCAGCCCCAACCCCAAACTCGAAATACTCTCTCTTTCTCCCAATTTTATGAAAAGAGACTAGTGTATCGTATGATGAATCCCCTCAAGGTCATGATGCTAATCAGAACCGGGAATAATTAAGGTAATTAATTCACAAGGGAGGGAGGCTCTACCAGGATAAAGGTGACCTGCCCAAAGGTGTTACCAAGGCTACAGTAGCATCTCCCCAGGGGAAATCACCTTGATAGATCGGTAGACATGTTGGGCAGCTGGTACAGTGTCATCCTTGGGCTCATCACTGTGTACTGAATACCATAGTGGTTTCTGGGAATTATACCTTCAAACTCAGCCAGCCAGTCCCAGTCTCCAGTATCCACATGGTCTGTCATGTCATGTCCTAGTCCTAGAAGTATATTTATTTGCTAATAAGGGACCTTGTTTGTCATGGTTTTGAAGAACAGATGGGAAAGGGATGACTCGAAGACCTATGCTAAGGAGAGGGTCTTCATTGCTAGGGCCTTGGAGTATTCTTTTTTTCTGAATGTTTGATGTAGCCAATTTTCCTATTATGTCCAACTTTTCTGTTCCTATTTTGTGTTAGTGGTTTAGCTGTTTTGGATGTATTTATTTTTATTCGCAAAGTTACAATTTTGTGTGCTGACGATTAGATATATATTACATGACCACGATGTTTTTGTCCACGAAATTGAATATGAAATATATGTTTGTCACTGTTGAGTTGTGTAATTCAGACAATTTTGGTGGTTATGATATTTGAATCACTGTATTCTGCATTTTGAATTCTAGCATTTTTATATAGTAGTTAAATTTAATGGTGCATTTTCAAATACCTTTTTTGTAATTAAATTTTTTATCCATAATTGAAATAAACTATATTACTTTCATTAGGAGTGTATTTGTGTACTGTACATTTGTATTTGCAATGAAAAATAATAATATTTTTATAATAACAGTACTATTACAGCTAATATTAATATAGCACTATTACTACTACTACTAATGAAAATAATATATATGAATTTGTAGTGCACATTTCCCATTCTCAAAGTTAATGATAAGAATGATTATTTAAAGAAAATATAAATTCATTCATCAATTCATTTATAAAATGTTGTTTCTAATGTAAATATTTGAAGATGCAAATTTTTTTGAGATATATATTTTTTGGTAAATATGCATCATACTGTTTGCAAGAACATTGGTTCATGACAGGTAAGCTCTTCTTTGATTAATGTGTACACTGTTCCCAAGTTGAAATACCTGTTTTACCATGGACCAAATCTCTCTTCTATTAGCTGTAGAGTGCACATATAGCATGTTCTCTCTCTGAGATGTAAACATCTATTTGTTTTTAAAACTGCTTGCATAATCCTTTAGTTACACTTGGCAGCTGCAAAGAGAGATACAATGCTCGGAGAGTCAGTTGTTAAAATAATTTGGGGCACAAAGAAATTAACTGCTAAGCGTGCGTGTGTGTGTGTGTGTGTGTGTGTGTGTGTGTGTGTGTGTGTAGTGTAGTGTCCTTTGCATAATCCCTGCTAATCTATTGCACAGAATGTATGTTAACTAAAAATAACAACGTCAGCATTCAAATGCAGAGGAAACCTTTTAATTGGCCTCATGCTATATGATCTGATTTGTGTCATTATTCTTGTCCATGCTTTTGGACATGCTATCAATTATGCAAAACAAATTATTTCTTGCTTTCTTAAATGTTTCTACCCTAAAGTGCATATTGTTTAGGTTATGCTGGGAAAAATTACATTTTGGATAATTAAATGATGTAGTCTGTGATTTTTCATATTTGATGTATTGATTTACAACCATCAGGAGTCCCATAACTTCCCAAATCCTCAATACAGTAAATAGCCATGTTGTTGCTGAGGTTCTCAGTTGTCTTAGGCTCTCATGTTGTCTTAGGCATCTGATTGGTGTATTGGCTGGATGACTCATTTAACGCTTAGCCAATAGCGTTTGCTGTGTGTAGTCTTTTTTCCAAATATATTGCCTGGAGAAATTTTTACACAAAAATTATAGAAAGGGAGCTAGGCTTTCATCTCATTGAGAAGCTCATATTAGCTGTGGTGGGAAGATAAGCTCATCTCTCTGAAACAGCTATTAAGCTCATTGTATGTTAGCCAGTTGCTTATTTTTTTAATTCTGCTGTGCGTTAACGCTGTAGGTTTTTCCTTTTCACTGTGTGTGTATGTGTGAAATATTTGGTACATGATGGGCAGTGGTTGAAACTGCAGAAACATTATGCAAACTCCAAAATGGAGGCCAGACCACGTGACCTTGTGCAGCCATTTTATCTTCGTCTCAATGAGACACACACCCATACACATGAGCGTAAACACACCAATCACTAAGGGGTCTCTCAGACACATCCTGAGAATTGGTGAAAATCGTGGAATTCCCCACGCAATCCTCTTTTCACCATACAATGTCCTACCATTTTACTGATATGTGAAATATTAAGATATATTCCTTATTTTATTTTGTATAAAGATTTAAGAAATTCCAATTCCAGCATGCATATTTTACATTAAAATGTGTCATGTGTAGATATTTTGAGACAATTGTTGTCATGGTTTCTTTTTTCTTTTTGTTTCTATAATTAATGTCCAATTTAAAAACATATGTGAATGGATCTGCAGAATTTTATATGGCTGAACATTTCTTTTGTTTGTTTTGAAACAATGTTGTCTGATTCAGACACCTTGAATCCTTCAATGACACATTTAATACTCTTCAATTAATGCCCTATAATTGTTATTGTAGATAAACATCTGTTTGGATTTATCCTAGTGACTGATTCATTGGGTTCAATGTGTTTCTTGTGCCTTGATCCCAGTTTAGCCCCAAACCAGGATTATTTCCACAAAGCCTGGGTCATTGGGTGCAACGCTACCCAAGAATTCTTGGCATCCATGGCAATACTCTTGAAGAAAAGCAATCAACAATCTTATACTATCTGATCCCAATCAGGGTGAATAGACAGACAGAGAAGGAAGGCGACTAGTAATGAGTTTATTCTTTCCAGGGAGCAGTGCTGTGAGTCGATGGGCTTGTTGTGAAACTGCAGCCATTTTGTGAGCAGGCCTCCATTACTGAATCAAAGACAGTGCCGTCTGGTACAGACTGAATATCGAATAGATTAAATTGATCAATACAGAAATACATTTAGCATAGTCTGTTTGCTATCACCCCTAGGCTAGTGATTAAATACTTCAATAAAGAGATGAAATTTGTTCTAAACCAAATATGTTGTCAATAACCAAGTTTCCATTCAACCATACCTTTCAGATTAATTGCTTAATATGTGAAGAAGATCACTAAAGGCCTGATTTAAACAGCAAATGTTTCTTTACAATTCCACCACTTTCACAAGACAGAACACTAGACAAAAGTGGGTAATGTTTCTGTTGGTGAAATATATATTTATAGAAATGCTTTAATGTGCAGATATTGGTATAGTTACTATCCTGTCAAAAGAAAGGTTGTTAGGCTATCATCACAATGCTGACTTTATAATAAAGAGTTTGTAGGCAGATTAAATCAGTTATAATTATTTCTAACACCATTGCCTGTATGCAGCATTGCTCTACACATCAAGTGGTTTCACGGTCCTTCACAAGACCAAAGATGACAAACTTCCTACCATCAGTCCATTCCTTTTTCCAATTGATCTTCATAATGTTCATAATGTGTAGTGGTTTTTCAAATCTGGGCTATTATTTGAATATTGGAGGGATGATGATCAGTTTGATTTGTAAATATTAAATACAAATCAATCAATCAAATTTATTTTATAAAGCCCTTTTTACATCAGCAGTTGTCACAAAGTGCTTTCACAAAACACCCAGCCAAATGAACTTGCTTCTATACATATCTCATCAGATAACCTATACGGTGCACTTTATTGGCCTACCTGGTCTAAAATGTATATGACAAAATCATATTGGGCAATGTTGCTATTTATCTGGTTAACAATATTTGTGTTGAAACTATTGGTTGAGTTACTGTACGAATGGAAAAAAAACTAAAAAAATTACTTCCATATTTTATTTTATGTGCACTACTGTACAACCCACACATACCTTTTCATCCACATATTTTTTTTTAAATTGGAAACACACCTATAGAGTTTAAATTTTTATCTGTCACCAATTGAAAGAAAACAGCAATAGTCTGAACATTGTCAAGTGAAATTTAAATAGTTCTACCTCATAATTTCTATATTGCTGTTCTCTATCCTCACTAATGTCTATGTGATGGTATGTTTTAGTGTTATTATGTTTTACCTTTTAGAATAGTTATGTCAAAAGTTTTCTACCAAACATTCTTCATAGAAAGTTCTTAAATTCCTCGATTTGTCCATTAATCTCACATAAAGTTCACACGACATCAGCGTGCATGCTGTGCCACTGATAAAAACTATGTCACAGACATGGAGGGACAGGACATTCACCCCATGCCAAATAATCAAACCCCAGCTACAGGTGTGCGTGTTCATCCCCCTCAATCAAGCAGTTCCTGCTATGATGGCACTATTGTCTGGATTTGTGCAGACAGACCGAACTGTAAGACAAGGTCAATAATCAGCCAACTCAAATAGCCCATAATGGCTGTGCTGATGGTTAGTTCTCTAAGGTTTGTTTGCTTGCTGCTTTGTGGTTCTCTGGTCGTGTGTCTGGCAGATGGGTCTACAGGGATTACACCTGCTAATGAGCAGAGGGAGGAGGGGTTGTGGTGAAGCGTGGGACGGAGGGGCAGCAAGTTGGGTAGATTGTTCCAGTTATGAAATCACCTTATCCAACCTTGTGACTCCTCTGAGCTTATCTATAGCAAATGGACCCCTGTCCTCTCATCTCCAGGAAACACAGCGACAGCCTGTTTAGCTAGATGCGAAGCCCTATATGAAGGAGAATCTAGGAGAGGGCAAGTTAATGTCGATTCAGTCTTTTTTATATACATGAACTCTGTATGTATTGTATTGTATTTTCTTTTTTTTACATCTGTACTGTCTTTTTTGTCTAGAAGATAACATTTTGCAGAATATACAGAAACTAGAGAGTTCTGTTGCACTGCAGTCCCCACATCCTCATTTCATTCAAAAGCATAGGCAGACAGCTACTCCACTGACCATACCTCTTCCTCGATACCTCTCTTGATGTGAATAACCTCTACCTGGAAGTGCGAAGTGCTTCCTTCCCTCAGTCTTCCTAAACAGTTTGGTAAACCTGTTTTCCCAAAACACTCTACCCCAACAGCAGCTCTAACGGCCAGTGGCAGACTTGAGTCAGATCCATGTGCCAACCCAGACCAGCTATAGCTGGGCCTCTATCCAGCGGGGCCTCACTCTCTGCCTGCATCCAACCCATCAGTCAGTTGGGTGCTCTTCTCACAGGATTAAATCCCCAGAGTCCACCATGACCAGCTCCTTCCCCAGTCTCTGCTTCCTTCCCCAGCCTGCACCAGTGATTATAGGGGGAGGAAGGCCCAGACAGTATGACTCTAATATGTCTCTAATCCCCCCAACATATGGAGATGGAAGGAATTAATGCAGCTGAAGAAAATAAATGAGTTAAAGCGGTCAGCAGCTTAGGGACAATATATTTGATCTTGGGTGACCTGTCTGCCATGCTACAGTTTCTTGTGACAGATTGGGATATGTCTGGAGTGGCCTTATTCTCATTGACACACCTTGTTATTTTTTATTCATAATCCTGCTTTAGAGATGATCTGGCGATAGAGGGAGAATGTTGGAGTTCTGTGGGAGATAGTAAGGTTTGAATGGTTTAAGCTGAGTATAGAAATCACCATTCCTGACACAGCTGAACTTACATAAACCCAGCTAACCCAGCCACCTTCCTGCAGTGTTCTGAAAAGCTAATAAATAGGATTCGATCGTGGCTATACATGTCTGGATGCTACAAAGTCTGATGATATCAATGTATTGCTAAAAACATCTTTCCCTAAATTCCAGTGCATGCTTTTACTATTGTTTTGTTTAGCCTGCTTTTCTCCCCACACAATTTTGCCATGTCTCATTGGCGATTATGGCCTTGCTACATTGCAATATCAGGTCAAAGGTCAAAACGTCATCCAATGCACATCTTGCTAAGCCTTTCCGCTTCTGCACAATGCACACTTACATGGATGTTATGCGCTGGAGGTAAAAGCATTCCCTTGCCACCAACCTCTATAGATAAAGCTAGCAGGCACTCAATGCACCACAAGGAGTTGCTCGAGCACGATGATGCTGTCCTGTCTAACATCTCCTTTCTACCCCTGGTGGCACTGAGACATTTTGCATTGCTGTTTGCTGGACCTTGGGGCACTTTTGCTGTGATTAGGATTTTAACATGTGACTGCATTGATGCTGTGTGGTAGTAACTTAAACCACTGCGCCACTTGGGGGTTCAAACCCAATGCATTTCAATTGGAATTTATCCTACAAATAACATTTAAAATATGCAGACTGCTTTGGAATGCTTGCTTGTATACAGCCTTTTCTTCCATTATGCTTGAATGGGAAGAATTTAGATTTGCCACCAAACCAGTGTTGACATTTTAACTCAACTTTAAAATGCTCGTCCAAACATTTTTACATTAATGCACTATTCATTAAAACACTCTGAATAGTACAAAAACAATTCTACTAAATGCACAATTTGTATACACTATTCTTTTTTAACCCATTCCGGTACAAACAACACTAAGTCCTACAAACTGTCGGAATGTTATGGTTGTTGTATCCCCATACAAACATTTTTTATTGTAGTAATACATTACATACTTCATAATACTACACCATGATAACTGACTAAAATAACTCCACACCTGCAATCCACTATAAAATAGTAAGTACATCACACTGTAACAGCCGCCACTAGAACTGCAAATATTTTTTCATAACCATAAATAATTCAAGACTATTAAGCAGGCCACAATTATTTCTGTGTACTATCTAGTTGTTGTATATGTTGTACTACTAGTGCCCCTCAGTGCTGATTTCCATAGATAAGCATTGTTACCTAAGCATCGTTAGCGGAGCGTTTCACGCCTAATTGGGATTTAATGGGTGGCCTCACACTGAAGGGCACTCAGGCTCAAGGCAATTAGCTGCTTTGATGCTTACTGACTGATCTGGGTGTTTCTCTACCTTGTCACATTTCTACATCATTGTTGCACTGTACTGCACTCCAAATTTTATTTAACAGTAGATACATGTACAGTATAAACTCACAGATCATATCCCAACATACTGTACGGTGAAGACCCATTGTATATAATTGTATGTCAATATGCAATGCAGGTGTTTTCTGTCCCTACGGTCTCTGTCTACCATTAGCAGCACCATCACAATTATGATTAGGTGTAATGTGCAGGGCTCATTCAAATGCAGCTAAGGTGATTTTGAAATACTGCTGGTTTTGGCCATGTGATCGGAAAGTACAGTCATTTGAAAATCCGATAATTTGGACATAGGGACAAAAGAGGGAAGTCAGATTGTTCTTAAAGTAATAATGTGACGGGTCCAAAGCAGCCTCCCTTTCTCTTTAGGACCAGTGGACACCAATTGCACAGGGTAAGAGGCTTTGTGGATAAATCCCCTGTCACAATTAAGTACAGATGGTTTGCAGCTGTAAGGCTAGTAAATAACTAGGCCCTCTATTTTTGCTGGGGATTTCTGCTGGTAATCCCACTATGTTACAGTTTACCAAGATTTAAATCTGACAAAACCTTACCTCGCTCACTTCTCCCCATCCCTCACTCCATCAAAAAGCCCCTAATCTCCACTTGAATATGGTATCATTTAGCGGCAGCACACCCAGAGAATCAAAATCTGTTAATATGGACAGAGATGATCTCTGTAATTCACACTCAGCTTACAGATCCACATCTGTAGACACAACCTATTGTCTCGCTGCATTTCTCATTGTTTTGTCCTAGCGTATATAGATATATTTGTAACAGTGTATGCTGGCAAACACACACACACACACACACTCACACTCACACACACACACACACACACACACACACACACACACACTGAAAAGAAAGACGACATGATACATTGTATGTTAATGTAGTTTAAATCCTGTCAAGGAAGGGCCATGTTTATATGTTGGCCTGTAAAACATGTCGGCTTATGATACAGAAAGACTTTAAATCAGTTATCCTGTTATTCAGAAAGGCTATTATCAGTATACCTATAAATAGCCTATAAATCAGTAGGCTTGTAAATCAATCAGCCTATAAAATCAGTAGGCTTGTAAATCAATCTGCCTATAAATCAGTAGGCTTGTAAATCAATCAGCCTATAAATCAGTAGGATTGTAAATCAATCAGCCTATAAATCAGTAGGCTTGTAAATCAATCAGCCTATAAAATCAGTAGGCTTGTAAATCAATCAGCCTATAAAATCAGTAGGCTTGTAAATCAATCAGCCTATAAAATCAATATGCTTGTAAATCAATCAGCCTATAAATCAGTAGGCTTGTAAATCAATCAGCCTATAAAATCAGTAGGCTTGTAAATCAATCAGCCTATAAAATCAGTAGGCTTGTAAATCAATCAGCCTATAAAATCAGTAGGCTTGTAAATCAGTCTGCCTATAAATCAGTAGGCTAGTAAATCATCAGAGCAACGCAGGCCTTAATCAGGAAAACAACATGTACAGGAGTTACAGTATGGCCGACATCCTGAAATTGTGATAATCAGAAAAGAACCAACGCTCATAGGCAACATTTGACCCCACATGCTGCCGCTTTTAACATTTTACTGCTCCCATTATTCAAATATATTTATCCATGTTCTTTAAGTGGATAACTCCGTTTTGGTCCGTATTCATCTACATAAGACCGTGGAATCATTGGAGTCAGAGCGCCTCGGGATGAGAACAGATGGGAGCGTTTAGCAACCTTATCGCCCCCCCACCCACCTCCTCAACACTATCAATCCGTGCACCCCAACACGTTCCACCCCCCACTGCTGTTCAGTTAACCTGTCACTTGTCATTGCCCAAAAATATAAGGTACCATATGCCTCGCTGAGAATTCCCGGCCCACCCCATCCTTCACCCCCCCAGTCTCCGTCATAGTGACATGAAAGTCCCCTGTCGACTGTTGAGACATAAGGATGTCGTTTCTTCTCTGGCGTCGCGGAGTACACGGTACTGGTTGATACCTTTTGATACAGGATGCTGCGCTGAGATCACAGACCCCATGAGGGGCTCCTCTTGCATAATGAGCCCAGTCTGGTAGCGTGACACAGCACTCACAAGTAGTGCAGCAGGTGCAACCAACTGGCACTAAACAAATACACGTTGGATGAAAATGAGGTAACGCGGGAACGTTTGAAGAGAACGCCAACGCGTAATCGTTGTGATGAAAATGAGGTAATGCGGGAGTGTTTGAGAAGGCCGGCGCGTTACCGTTGTGATGTAAATTCGGTAACAACGGTACGTTTGAAGAGGACGCCAACGCGTAATTGTTGTGATGAAAATCAGGTAACGCGGGAGTGTTTGCAGAGGATGCCAGCGTGTTATCGTTGTGATGAAAATGAGGTAACGCTGGAACGTTTGAAGAGGATGCCAGCGTGTTGTCGTTGTGATGAAAATGAGGTAACGCTGGAACGTTTGAAGAGGATGCCAGCGTGTTGTCGTTGTGATGAAAATGAGGTAAAGCTGGAACGTTTGAAGAGGATGCCAGCGTGTTGAGGCTGTGATGAAAATGAGGTAACGCTGGAACGTTTGAAGAAGATGCCAGCGTGTTGAGGCTGTGATGAAAATGAGGTAACGCTGGAACGTTTGAAGAGGATGCCAGCGTGTTGAGGCTGTGATGAAAATGAGGTAACGCTGGAACGTTTGAAGAGGATGCCAGCGTGTTGTCGTTGTGATGAAAATGAGGTAACGCTGGAAGGTTTGAAGAGGATGCCAGCGTGTTGTCGTTGTGATGAAAATGAGTTAACGCTGGAACGTTTGAAGAGGATGCCAGCGTGTTGTCGTTGTGATGAAAATGAGGTAACGCTGGAACGTTTGAAGAGGATGCCAGCGTGTTGTCGTCGCAGTTTCACTTGCTGAGCGGTCACTTGCTATTACCTTGCTATTACTGACATCAAGCACAGCTTGATAGGGACTTAACTTTTTGGCCATTCTTAGTTATGCTGTTGATTAATCCAAAGTATGACAATACATTTTTTTATTTACTGTATGGCATATAAAACATGTATTAACCAAACAGAAGTATTGATTTTGGCTTATTTATGAGCTATTATTTTAACTATACAACCAGGTCATGATAATCGATGTGATCAGTGTCTTACTGGTATTTCAAACTGTTGTCCAATTACATAGGACAGCTCCCAGCCGTGCCCTCCCAGCATTTCCAAGTCCAGGGTTTACTGATCTTTATGTTGCATTCATAAGGTGGTACTCACCATTTAGGTCTGCGTATCTACTACAATAACCTCAGAGTTATGTTTGTCCCTGATAGTCTGTTTCCAAAGAGCGTTCTAAAGGTCAAAGAGCTATCACACTCATTCTCACAACATTCCAAGACTGTCACAGTCAGGTTTGCTAGCCATTGGCTACATGGTATACTGGACTGCCTAATTCAATCCTTTCAATGCTAAAGGACACTTTTTTATGAGTTAGATGTGTAGCCCTTGACAACAGGACCGGTCTAACCTGGGTTAGAGATAATTTAAACAGAAGATAGAGAGTTAATTGTTATAGCTGATGTCTTCATCTATGTGAATTGAGATGATATAGTCTAGTTAAACACAAACCTAGTCCTCTGTAGTTCCAGTCTGCAGTGTGTCTCTGTGAGCAGGAACAGATCCAGTAGGTCACATTCACTAGACAGCCTCTTTTGTTTTTACCTTTCTTCTGCTAGGAAAAAAGAGGGTGCAGTGCTCCTCAGAGTATCTCACTGACACCTCCCTCTGATCTGCCTCCTGCTTTTTCTTCCCGTCTCCTCTCTCCCCTCCATCCCTCTCTCCCATTCTCCCTCTCCTATGTATCTCTCCCCCCATGCTCATGCCATCGCCTGAGAGTCACTCTCCTGGTTGCCACAGTAACCAGTTCACCTCTCTCCAGTCACAGTGCACCTAAAGTGAAGAATATGTCTGCTGGCGAGGAGAGAGCGAAAGAAGGAGCGAGGGAGGATGGTGGGGGGGGCATGGACAAAGGGGAGAGACGTTTGAGAAAGGGCAATTTGCTGTTTCACATTCCTGGCAACCTTCTGTTTTATCCAGCACCATGCAGAATTCTTTTCATTATGTGAGGGAGAAAGAAGATGAAGATACAAGGAGAGGGGTGGGTGTGTGCTTCACAGGACAGTCATATTTTTTCCAAATCAACCATCACAAATCAGAATTCTAAACCCCCCACCTGCTCCTCCCCCGCGCCGCAGCCCCAGTGTGTAGAGTAGCCCTGCAGGCATTCTCATTCCACTGACAAGGCTAGCCCTTCGTTCCTTTGGCACCTGAGCACCAGCTTGCTTTGTTCTGTGCCCTACTGCACACACTCAGACGCCGTCAATTTACATCCTCATTACACCTAATTATCCTGGACACAACGCCACTGTTACCACGGCAATCATTACTAAAATGCTATATAAATCAATTACTTTCATTTTGACATATTTGCGAGAGTTATTTTTTTTCAGTGGGTAGAGGGTGGGGGATGTCGCATGTTAAACGCTCCCCTGGTGATTGCGTTAATTTAGAGCGATATGGTAATGGAGTGTTGATAGCCATTTCCCTAAGCATTTTCTTTATTTATTAATCCTGTGGAATTCCTCTTCAGAAATGTGAGATGATGAAGCATTTTAGATGATACATACTGTGTAGTAGACAAAGGATAAATGTCATCAACCATTACCAATGCTGTTAGGGTAACGTCATTGTCATCCAACTAAACTGTTAATGCTACTGTAAATATACTATCATGGTCATCATCACAAACATCTGTATTCAATAATGTTATGCTCTTTATTGGCCACACACTACAATAATGTTTCACAGAATACAAATTACTCAGTGATCAACAAAGTGAGCCTTTGATTACAGTGATGATACTGGAGATACCTAGCTTTTCCATGGTTCCTTTCAATATGGTGTATGTAACCTCCCTGGAGGCTGCAGCCCAGTTGGCCCATCCTGAGCATCTCTAGGCAGCTCCATTGAGGAGCACAGTGTTTATGGGGTTCCCTCCTGCTGTTTAACGAGGGCAGGGGGACACCATGCACTAATTGCTCTGTGTGATTTATACTAGCATGCCAGGCAGCCTGGGTCTAGGACAGAGAGAGCAAGAACACAATGAGATGACTCCAGCTGCTTGCCTGCCTCTAAGCCCAATATTTGCTTAACCCTGAGCAGGCTCTGGCAGTGGCCTGGTGAATATATGGGGAGTCTTGTGGCATGCATGCTGTCTGGAATACTTTTTACCCCCATTTTCAAACCCAACCAATTTTTAGCATTGTAATATCTATAGAAGGACTCAGAAGGGCAGTGTTTGAACAATGTGTCAGTCACTGTGTTTGTGGTGACAGACAGCAATCTCTGTCTGCCGGTCAGTGTGCTTGTTTGTTTGGTTGTATTCATTATAGTGACAGCTGGAGTTTGCATGTGAAAGTCACACCTCAAAACAATTTCTCAGATTGCTTATGTGAGTAAGTAGTATATCCATACTAAAGCCTTTTTTACAACTGAAAACACACATTTCCTGAATGTGTACTGTTCTTTTTTCATATTTTTTTAGTGTGTTAGCATTTGCGGAAAAACTTACATTGGCTCTCTGATACCAAGTTGGAATGCAATCCTAACTAATGTCATTCAGATTAACATGACTGGCCACCCACCATGCTCAGCAACATAGCTGGACATTCTGCCTTCAAAGTTGATGTGTTAGAAGCAGGAATAATTTGTAAGTGTAAGGATCTGAGCGACTTTGACAAGGGCCAAATTGTGATGGCTAGATGACTGGGTCAGAGCATCTCCTAAGCTGCAGCCCTTGTGGGGTGTTCCTGGCCTGCAGTGGTCAGTACCTATCGAATGTCGTCCAAGGAAGGAAAAGCGGTGAACTGGTAACAGAGTCATGGGCGACCAAGGCTCATTTATGCATATGGGGAGCAAAGGCTGGCCCGTGTGGTTCGATCCATCACATGGGCTACTGTAGCTCAAATTGCTGAAGCAGTTCATGCTGGTCCTTATAGAACGGTTCCGGAAAACACAGTGCATCGCAGTTTGTTGTGTATGGGGCTGCATTGCCACAGACCAGTCAGAGTGCCCATGATGTCCCTTGTCCACTGCCGAAAGCGCCTACAAGCATCAGAACCGGACGACAGAGAAATGGAAGAAGGTGGTCTGGTCTGAGGAATCATGTGTTCTTTTACATCACGTGGATGGCCGGGTGTTTGTGCGTCACTCACCTGAAGAACACATGGCACCAGGATGCACTACGGGAAGGCAGGCAGTGTGATGCTTTGGGCAATGTTCTGCTGGGATTCCTTGGGTCCTGCCATTCATGTGCATGTTACTTTGACATGTACCACTGTGTACATTCCTGTGGATACAGAGTGCAACCAACAGGGAGAAACTAAACAGAGAGGTTTCCTGTTATTCGCTATCTAGGCACATTCACTTCTAATGAAAACGTACATTCAAATGATACTTGTTAATGCTCAGATCCTACACCACATACCTGACCATGTGCACCGTTTCATGGCAACAGTATTCCCTGATGGCATTGGCATGATATTGTGCCCTGCCACAAAGCAAAAATGGTTCAGGAATGGTTTGAGGAACACAACAACGAGTTCAAGGTATTGACTTGGGCTCCAAATTCCCCAGGTCTCAATCCAATCGACCATTTGTGGGATGTGCAGGATAAACAAATCTGATCCATGGAGGACCCACCCCACAACTTACAGGATTTAAAGGATCTCCTGCTAACATCTTGGTGCCAGATACCACAGCACAAGTTCAGAGGTCTAGTGGAGTCCATGCCTCAACGGATCAGGGCTGTTTTGGCAGCAAAAGGGGGACCGACACACTATTAGTCAGGTGGTCATAATGTTATGGCTGATCAATGTGTGAGACTTTGTGGCAGTAGTTGGAATGACTTTGGTTATTTTACGCTGTACTGAACATTATGGACTGTTTATCTTGTAAGCAGAGAGAAACAGAAGAGAAAGGGTAACCTGAGAGTAGGTGAGAAGAGAAGGGGTCAGGAGAATAGCTTGTTTCTGTTCTTTTCTGTCTCCACGGTAACATTGATTGATGTTCATCAAGTGGAGCTGCAGGACTGACCACTGCTGTCTAACACTCTTCTCTCCTCCAGATGAGTGGAGGGAGGAAAGGACAGGATTTGGGAGGGTTAAGTCTGGGTGACAGGAATTGAAGTAGAGAGAGAAGTAGAGAAACGTGCTAGGGGATAAAGAGGTGGCGTCTACACAGAAGAGTGCAAAATGACGGTGTTGCAGGGAGCTATGCAGAATTAGGTAAATGTTTGTTAATCCCAACAAAATCTGTTGGTCAATCCCAAACTCTCAGGAGAGAACTGGATTGCAATTGTTTTTACATCTGTCTTTTCACTTTACTTATCTCTTCTGTATCATGTCATGTTTGATGTTTTGTGTGCTTTACAGGAAGAGTAGCTGCTGCTTTTGGGGGGCCTAATAACATTGGAATGTTCTAACCTAGATGTCCTTTTACAGTTTTTCACGTTTGCTTGTGCACATTTGTCCAAGCACAATTCACTTTTTCAACACACAAAGGGGAAAACTGAAACAAATGACAAATTGAATTAGCAAAATGCAAAATGCACATTTTCACAACATTCAGTACATGACTCTCACAACGTTCAATACATGATACTAAATTAACTAAACCCATCAAAACACAAAATGTGTTATGTCTATATGATAAGTTGTTTCAATCAATCATTAAACAAAGGCCCCATTATGTTAATTATATTATGCTTAGTACTACTATCAGTATACCATTAACACTGTTAACCCTCTTTTATGCCGTATGTGCTATTTGTTGATGCTACAAGAAACAATAGGTGCCATAAAATGCAAGTACACATACTATTACATCATAAGCTGTTTTCTTATTGCCTGAAATTATTTTTCCAAAGATCACCATTGCAGAAAGAATGTACCTCAAAAACATGAACATCTATTTTTCTTTTTTTACTTTTTTCAGTTGTGTTCTTTAAAAATGTACTGATGCTCCATATAGAGTACAAAGTGGAAAGAAAACACCAAACTATGCTCTAAGCGTCTCTACCTTTCTTTTGTCCTTGTCATAACCACTTGCTTGGTTTGCCCTTGCACATAGCAACTTAAAAGTGACCTTTTTGTGTACGAATGAGGATTGTTTGCTGATATTACCCTTTTTCTCTATCGCTAAGATGTTTAAATGAATGAAACGGATCAAGTTGATCTCCTTGGCACCTTGTCCAGCCTAATTTCAGCAGAGATACTGTGACCATCAATAGTAATAATATTAAAGAATGGCCATAGGTTATTTAGTAACAATGTTATATCACACTGTATAGAGTACAATATATAAGCGGTACTCTATAACACACTATGTCGAGTAAAATGCATTGAATAGTTTTGTTTTTGCAATGATTTGTTAGGTTGGTGTATTTTATTCTCTGTATAAACTGCATTTGTTAAGGATTCTGTTCACAAAGGCTGAAATTAGTAAAGCCTTTGGTTTCTGGATGGTCATGCTCTTTTGTTACATTCTGTGTTTGTCACTTTTGCTGTGATACTGTAATATGTTTATTTGCCTTGTATGGCACAGATTGTAATTACAGTTTCAGCAAATGGCCGATACACATAAAATATATATAGATAATATATATAGATAGCTGTAAAATTTACTGGACCATTGTGTAATGATTGATTGGAATAATATTTCATGAGATGACAAGTTGCACATTTTGATGAACGTGCTTAATTTGGTGTCATGTATTTTATTTATTGTGTGTGTTAGTGCGTGTTGCAAATTCAATTTGTCATTCTGGCCAACAGTGTTTTTTGTTTGGAAGTGAATTCTGCCTGAACAAAGATACCCCAGTAAGCGAGAAAAACTGTAACAGTTGTGCAAAGACAGAAGAGGTACACTTTCAAGGGAATAGTTTGTTACAGCTGTGACATTGTTTTTTCTTTTACATGATTTTCTTTTACTGGAGTGTTGCGTCTCTTTTAGAGACTCTTATGTTTACCGGTTAGTAAAAATTTGCTTAGCATTTGCACTGTGCGTAAAAGCAATGAAAAATTTAAATGAACACTGTTGTGCTCATTATATTCTGATGGAGATTAACTGGACTCTAGTTTCATTAAAAGCATCTTAGCAATCGAGAAAGACTGTAATCAAAGACACCGTGTATCAACCTTGTTGGTGTGGCACAATAGACATTCTCATGTGTTTGTGAATGTGACATAAATGAGAGTTTGTGTGCGACCTACTGATGTGGCCATCAATTTGAGTCTAGACTAATGAATGAGTTGAGGCCTCAGTGAACAAGCTGCCTGACCTTGTGTCCTAACTGTTTCCATGGCAACACAGGGCCACCTTTGCACAAGAGATTGGATTGAGATAGTGTGATAGTGAGAGAGGTAGAGTGTAAGAGAGAATGGGAGTAAGAGAAAAAAGAATGAGAAAGAGAGTGTGATAGAGCTATAGTGAGACAGAAAGATTGTCAAAGTGAGAGTGAAAGAAAGAAGGTGAAATAGAGATAGTGTGATAGAGTGTGAGGAAGAGAAAGAGATTTTTTTTTGTGGGAGGCAGAGTGAGGGACATAGTGTGAGAGAGACTGCGATTAAGAAAATGTGTAAGATGCAAAGAGAGAAAGAGTATGACTGAGAGAAAAATAAAGTGTGATAGCGAATAAGAGCAAGAAAAATTAGAAAGACTGGAAGAGTGTGAGAAAGGCTGTTGATAAAGAAGAAGAAAGAGACTATGAGAGATAAACAGTAAGATATGGCAAGAAAGGCAGTGAAAGTGTGTTTATGACAGTGAAAGATTGAAGGAAAAACTGAGATACAAAGAGTATGATACAGTGAGAGTAACCAAAATAGGAACATAGGAACCAGGCAAGCCTATTTCAGCCAGCAATTACAGTGGGTATAGAAAAGTAATCACATTGCAAAATAATAATCACATTGATTGATCAGTATATGTGACAATAACTTTTTCGTCAAGTGGAAAGATGAGAGAATCGTGGAAACCCCTACTCTTTTACTGCCCAAGGGTTTTTGATCTAGCCTATATTACCCCAAAAAGCATGCATGGTTGGGAACTTCGAAAGTCCACCAGAAATAGTTGCAATGTAACTGTACACTATTTTATTTTAGGCTTACTTTAACGTAGCTACTGAAGGTTGTAGCCAGCACACGTTTTGTCTATCCTGACCCAAAAAGTATACACATTCGCTCTTGGCCAGCTCTGCATATGCAGTCCGGCAAAAAGGGAGAAAAAGATAATAGAAACAGACAGATGCAGAGTGAGATACAGTATTCATAATTGTGTATGTTTATTTCTTCTTTGTTGTAGGCCTACTAATTGTCTTTAAGATATTTTAATGTTTTTTTGTTACTGAAATGAGTAACTATTCTCTCCGTATGCTCTGGCAATATGCACATTCTTACGTCATGCCAATAAAGCATTGTGAATTTGAAATTGAGAGCAGTGAGAGTGGGATGCTCTCTCTGTGCTCTACAGTGTGTTCACTTGTCATGTATGCTTTTTTATTCAGGAAGAGCACTAGAATTGCACATACATATATTACTGCAATACTGAGCACATTTTCTCCTACACATTTGATTGGTCGGTTTCACAATTGTTTATTGGATTCATTACACAATTAATGGTTAAAAGAGGAACTTGGGAGATTGTGAAGGAACCCTTGGTGTTTCTTAAAGAACTATTGTCAACTTGTCTTTGATCCATACTTGCAGCTTTGGTTACTTCCGGGTTCTTGAAGGAACCTAATAGTTCAGTACAGCAACAGGTTTCTGGACGAACTCTGGAGAGTATAATCGTGACATGCTAGGTGTAGAACTTTAATGCCACCTGTACGCTGGAGTTAATTTACATTCAGATGATATAAAAAGTTGATTATCAGGCCCACTCAGCTAAAACGATCTGACAAAGTTTGATTGATCTTGCCGTCTTTCTCTGAGTATTGAAGACCATTGTCCTATTGGTTGTTTCATAAATGTAAGGATTTCTAGAGCTAAGCTTAAATCCATCTCTAAAAATTACTTTAACACTTTAGGAAACAATGTGTCGTGCAGGCTATTTACCAAAGTGACCCTGTCTATACCTCAGATGTACCAAAACCTGAATTCGCTTTAGAGTCTAAAGTCAATTAAACCCATGATTCACTTCTGATTTGAGGTTACACACAAAATAATTGCTGCGTGGGTCAAGGCTAGAAAAATAAATCCAGGTCTTGCTTGTCAGTCATTCACGCTGAGCAATTTATTATGTACTGTTTTATGCAAGTCACAAAAGCTAAGTCAGAAAGAGTGTTAACAATTTGTCTGATTTTAAAGGGAATCCTGTAAAAAAAAAAAAAAAACCTGTTAATACTTTGAAGAGTGATGAGTCTTCTTCTGAGATAATATAGATTTTGACACTGGCTTTTTACTGATTAAGATACCAGTATTAATGCATTTATTTCCTATTTTCTTTAACTATGTATTGTTTTGACCGAACATCAAATTTTCCCTGTGGGATGGGACTAGTTGCAATTGGCAAAATCACTCAGAAAACCACAGTTTTTTGCAGTTGATGCTGATCCCTGTTGTGGTTTTAGTGGAACTGGATTTTGACCCGTTTTATGTATATTTTTAGTCAACAGATTTCTCTGGTAAAGAGAGTATGCAATTGCATTACAAGCATACAAAGATTGCAGTTCTCCAGAGATTGCATGCAGAGAGGATTTTGGGAAAGTTAAAGTGAGGATTTCCAAATCAGTCTCTGTTATCCATGTGGATTTGGGGATGTTTCACGACCACTTTGCCCACGACATTGTCAGCAGCCAGGAACATTCCAATCAATGCCTTTCTAGGCAGTGTCCGTTTGAAGGGTTAACCAAACCTAAACAACAAATGCATTACATTCTGACCAGGACATCGCAACATACAAATGTGTGTAAATAGAACAGCAGCAACAAATACTATTCACATGACATCATATAAGGTCATTGGATTTATATGGTACATAAACATATGAACATCTACTGTAGATAAACATCTGAATGGATGTATTGTATAACAATACGCCCTTCAATGGATAGTAAATCAACATATCGTTTATTTTCAGTTCCTTCAGTTTCAGGACTGTCATGGTAAAACAATTGTGATTTAGAATATCAATTCTGAATAATGTGCTACGACAGGGTGTGTTTCTAGGTACTCGGTTCCATGAACCAGGCTGCCTCTTACTGATTTCTTGGTATTACCATTTAACGCACATTACTGAATAAGTAAAGAAACTGAACTCTTTACAGAATTAGAGCATGTATATTTTGCCGACACAATATATATGCAAGAAGCACTTTTTTATGCTTTCGCTGTGCTTTTTAATTTTTTCTCTGTTGACAAATTTAGGACACATTTTGTATCAAAAGGTGTACTGGGACTTTTTGTATGTAAGATGAGAGAAGCACTCTCTTTTGTTTATTAAGAAAGCATTCTTTCATAAACTTCATTATATCTAATTTCACTTATCAAAGGAATCACTGAATTGTAGTTTGTGAACACAGATTTGGTTAGTACTTGATACACCAAGGGTTGCTTCTTAACTAGGTAAACCCGTATTCACTTTTCCAAAAGTGGAATAAGATGTAAAATTATCTTAAATTCCTTGTCCCCCTTGAATTATTCAGAAAACTGTTGGTTTTGGTTGAATAAAAGTGTTATGAATACCCTGATTGCCATGAGGCAGTAGGCATTTGCAAGATTCCAAACAGAATGATTTAATGAACAAATAATAAAATAAATCAATGGCGCTAAGCGCATGAAAACTGACAAACAATATCTCAGCGCAAATAACAAAGTTCAAACCTTAGATGTATGCAAATGCAAAAGAAACACATGCAAACAAACAAAATACATAACAGTGACTAAAGGAAACAGAGAGAACTAAATACACAGGATGATGGAGGAATTAAGTCCAGGAGAGTGTAATGGACATGAAGAGACAGTCTGGGATTGCCTGGTATTAAGGGCATTCTGGCTGGGGGTAGCTTGTAGCCGGCAAAGCTGAACTCTGACACAGGAGGGATACTGGGGCTGGCTTGACATCGATATATTGGTCAATCCTTATTCGTTGATTCAGATCAAACATTTTAATAAACCGTTTTTCATCTTTCATCAGAATAAGCAAAATAAACTGCCATCCTTTGCTTCTTTGTTGTTTCTGCTTTTTTTGCTTGGTCTTTAGAAAATTATGTGTTTTTGGACTTAGTGATAAAACTTTCAAATAGTCTCGGTTTTTGTTGGATGGGAATCTGTTTGGTTTTGCGTTGTGAGTCCATTGTAAATGTTACAATGCCTTTTTATTTA
This sequence comes from Esox niger, assembly GCA_016801105.1. Classification (NCBI taxonomy): domain Eukaryota; kingdom Metazoa; phylum Chordata; class Actinopteri; order Esociformes; family Esocidae; genus Esox; species Esox niger. The sequence goes on from JACXGJ010004774.1 coordinate 34,383, forward strand.
TTTAACCGGATTCACAAATGTGTCATTGTGTTGTTTTTTTGTGTCCTGCATGCCTATCATGACAAAGTATCTGTTTATAAATTATTAGTAATAAAGGTAAACACTCCATAACAGTTTCAGTTCATCTAGTAAAGCAACTCTCCTGCATTGTCATAAAATGTCTTGTCTTCAGGGTCAAATGTTTTGTAGAAGTTGAAAACGCTGCTATGTGTAGTTGGGATTGTTTTATCTCAGTAAAACATGCATGTGGAACTGTATAAATCAGACAGCAACTGTTCATATAAAAGCAATTCACTGTTGTAATGTCGGATCATCTATTGAGCTAGAGCAAGTGAGCAAGGAATCATGTCATCGCAGTGTCTTCCCTCTCGTTCTCTCCATTTTCCTCCATCCACACTCTCTGCCTCTCCCATTCGTATCTGTCTGTCCTGTCTCTTGCCCCCCCCCCCCCCCCCCCCCCCCCCCCCCCCCCCCCCCCCCCCCCCCCCCCCCCCCCCCCCCCCCCCCCCCCCCCCCCCCCCCCCCCCCCCCACAGTCTGGCTCCTGAATATTTAATGGAACTGAATTACGGAGGCCTTCAACTATAATGAAGGGAGAATCAGACAATTAAAGCAGAAGGGCCTGGGCTTTGAATCTCACCTCTCCCAGAGGAGCCAGAGATTATTTAAAGTGGCACACTGTTTGATTATCTAATCCTCCCCTTGCCCCTTCTGTTTTACTTACCGCGCTGCAGCGCTACACACTGCCTGCTCTCTCCGTTTGCCTCCGCAAATTACCATGAAATGCCAATGAACACTCGATCTGTCCAATCTGAAGACCAGTCTAATATACTGTGGGAAGCCAAAAGGAAGTTAAAGCCAACTATACACTATAATAGAGTATGGGTCCAGAAAGACCCATAATCCACTAATATTTTTCGTGAATGAGTTTGTTCTTGCAAATGAGAGTTTAACTAAGGATGGCTCGATTGCTTGTAGATTTTGTGTTGACATCAAATTCTATACTACTGGTGTTGCCTGTCATGCTCCTCTCTCTCTCTACTTCTTTGATGGTTGTTGACATCTGGAGTGGTTAATCAGGATAGGTACAAAGATCTCTCAATAGAACAGAGAATACAAGAAACTGGAATTAGACTTTTAATCATATCCATAAAAGGCTTATTTGTTTTTAAATGTAGCATCATTTTGAGTGTTCAGCTCATAGATACTAACTGAATAGATAGTGATAGCTTCCTTAATGTTTGCCAGATCTGTGCTGTAACCCTGTGCACAAAGGTTTCACACCAGTGCAGCTGAGAGGGAGATGTATGATAAATATTCATGAGGTATACAGCTGAGGCCCGACACTGCAGCCATTTAGCATCGGCCAGGGAGAAGCCAATGATAGCATTGTAAATGCACAGCCATCAGTGGCTTAATGACTTGAGTCTAACACTGTCCAATTTAGACGCACAGTCACTCACCATGGCCCAATGGCCCTTATTCAATTCAGATGAAATAGGCTGAAACAAGGCTGTGTTACAGATATTTTTTGTTTGTTTAATGTGTGCATGTGTATGTGTTTGTTTGTACGTACTTGTGGTGTGTATGTCTCTGGGTGACAGAATTTCTTTTCAAAGGGCTTTTTCCTAGTTTTCAGTTTAAGGAAGACTATTTTTGGTTAGGTTAAGAGTTATGGTTATGTTTAGGTTTAAAGGGGTTTTTAATGTAAATCAATTGTGACTCCAAAAAGGGTCCTCTGTACTAAAGTATTGTATTTGTCCCAGCAAATGTTTAGCTCAGATAAAAAGTAGTTTATGGAAAATAATTTAAACAGACTGAAACAAAGGCATGTAACACCAAATTGGGCACGCATATCCATTCTTATTTGTGAAATTAATCAAACTCAAAATGAATGCAACACTTTGCTATTTGCTCATGGAGTCTGCATCATTGCACACTCTCTGGTAGAGGCCTTTGGAGGGTGTGATCAGCCCCTACTGCCTGTCAGCTTTGGAACACTTGAGCAAATGGTGGAGGTGTGTGTGAATGTGCAAATGATGGAGGCGTGTGTAAATGTGCAAATAGCAGAGGTGTGTGTAAATATGGAAATGGTGGTTGTGTTTGTAAATGTGCAAATGGGCAGAGTGTGTGTAAATGTGCAAATTGTGGAGGTGTGCGTAAATGTGCAAATGGCGGAGGTGTGTATAAATGCAGGGCCGAGTGTGGAGTGAAGGTGAGTGGAGTTAATTTGGGAATTACACAAGTTCACAGCATCATTACTCATCATGTTTTAACACCAATGTGACTGTCCGAGTGACCCTATATGCAAAAAAAAAAAAATATATATATATATATATATTTTACTATGAATGTAATAGGAATTTTAAGTATGGCGTGCAATGACCTTCCACAGATAACCCTTTGCTTCAGGGCATCATTAGTTAAACTATTATTGTCTTGTTACTGGGACGATGTTAAACATCCATCTGCAGTTAATAGCAGTAGTGTGTGTTAAATCAAGCAGAATATGACATCTTTATCCTCCACGCTGGCGTATGTACATACGTACAGAGGAATGGAGGGAGTCATTAGCCTCTGGCTATTGTGACTAGTTGATGAGCAAATTTAGTTACTGATTATTAGTAGGGGCACTGTTACTCACTCAGTATTTTCTTTAACAGGAAAGAGAGAGAAAATAACATTTCTGGTGTATTTGTGAGATCTGCACTGTGTACTAAAACACAGGACATGCATGTGGGTCTTAATATTTTGTGCTTACTACAGGATTTTGTTCAGTGGAGGGGTGTGGGATAATGTTAGCGTAGCACTATCAACCACTTGCTATAATGGTGATAAATGAAGGTTATTAGAAGAGTCGTCATCTTGTGGGACCTCTAATACACGGCCCGTACTGTACTATCTCCTCCAGAGGCCTAATTACCAAGACTGCAGCTCAGAGCCTCTTCTACTCCCCCATACACAGGACTGTGTTACGAAAGAATAACACACTGGCTGGTTCAAATTCTGAATGTTACTGGTATGTCTGTGAAACATGAGACTGGATAGCATTGGTATAGAATCCCATGATATCACAAATCTTATTATTTTTCTAATGGTTTTGGTCACCAATTTATATTAACAGTAAGGCATCGTTGGAATGTGCAGAATATTGCCACTATATGGCTCCGGACAAAAGTAAGCGACCACTGCCACTTTTTCTTTCCTTTCCAAAGAAGTCAAAAAGGAAGGTTTTGAGTGAGGAACAGAGGAGTTAAAATTAAGAGACCACTGCATATTGAAGGCTTCTATTCTTCACTCAGAACTATGCTTTTCAACGTTTTTGTAAAGGAAAGAGAAAGGTGCAGTGGTCTCTTAATTTTGTCCGGAGCTGTATACTGTATGTGTTTAGTATCTATGAAATATTCACACTTTCTCCATATGAAGTTGTGTTTGGAATATATCATTTGCATTAATCTACACACAATACCCTATAATGACAAATAGAAAACGTATTTTATTTTAGAAATGTTTGCCAATTTGTTGAAATTGTTTTTTATTTACCATGTACATAAGTAATCAGACCCTTTACTGTGTATTTTGTAGAATAGCCTTTGGCACCAATCACAGCTTTAAATCTATTTCTGTATGCTTCTATCTAGCTTTGCACATACGGATTTGATCAGATTCTCACTTTCTTACTTGTAGATCCTCTGAAGCTCTGTCAGATTGGATAGGGAGCATCAGTGAACTGTGATTTTCAGGTCCCCCAATAGATGTTCAATGGAATTGAAGTCCAGGTTTGGCAGGGCCAATCAAGTACTTTAGGTTGTTTTCATGCTGAAAGATTAATCTTCGCCCCACCTGAAGGTATTCTGCCGTTTGGTCAGATTTTCTTCAATGACCTATTTGTCTTTTGTCTGCTTTCTTAGAAGTGCTTCCTGGGTAGGTTTACAAACCGTATCAGCCTGGGAACCTCTAATATTCAAAGTTGGCCTTTAAGGAGAGACCATGCCATTCTACTGCAATGTAAAGTATTTTTCTTTTGATATGAGAGAATCAAAATCCTGTGGGGTGTGGCATCAAATGGCGCGGCATTCGTTAAGTTAGATCATGTAAACGAACACTTTGAATCAAGTCAAGCCTGAGCCAGCCAATGTAAGCCTTCAACACTTTTTTGTGTTACTATCTTGCAAAAAACGACCTTGTTGTTGCAAAAACAACCAATGCATATCATATCAGACATTTTTTAATGATTTACTATTGGCTAATGAAGGCCACATTGGTCGAACTAACCCTAAACCCCTTCTACCAGACCTGCCCCAAATTTGGCTTGAAGTGTCTGGGAACAAGAATACCCACCATGTGATTATTCCATACTGAAAAGTTCTGTGCTTTAGCGCAGCTAAAGTATTTTATATTTAACTTAGTAGTATTGAAACTCAGGACTGGCACACAGTGCTTCAGAGGACCTTGTTGTTCTGAAATTATTTAATTTATAGTCTTTCAGAATTGTAGAGAACACAATAATTATGCAGTTCATGTCTGTTGAATAGCAGCTTCAAGTCTCTGCACCGCAGGGGACACACACACACACACACACACACACACACACACACGCACACACACACACAAACACACATACTCTTGCACATGAGCTCCCACACATACACACACACATATAGACACACACAACTTGAGGGAATGGAGAATGAGAGAGTGTGCAGAGTAGGGATGTATTAATTATAAATGCAGATAGCTCCAGGTGGGCCAGCGTACTGTTGTTAATGTCAAGTAGTTTGACTTTGAGTGACCAAGGTTACAGTGACAGTAATAACCCTTATCTCTGGAGGTGAACCAACCTCCATAACACCCACTGCCTGGCAGAGATTGCCTGGCAGGGCACATCAGATACAGCTAGGAGGCTGGCTTTGGTGAGACTTTTGGATGAGAATCAGAATGATGATGAGGCAAATTTTATTTCTGTTGTTGAAAGTTCAATGTTCTATTTATGTCTTGGTCAGGTGCCATAGTTCAAAGTTGAAAAGTGATGGTGAATCTGATTATAGTTATGAAAGACAGGTTAAGATATTACAATATTCGATGTTGAGAAAAATTCATAAACTAGTGCAGCACAGCTGTCCATTTACAAACACCCCAATTCTTACAATTAGTACAATAGGATCTTCAGAAACAACCGAGTCAGGACACCTGTTTCCCTTCGTAAAATACATACTTTCTGGTTTGGCAGTATAAACGTTGTTTGGCAGTATTCATAGACTAGTGGCAACATGTCATGAATGCTTACTCTACACTGCTATATTGAAAAAAAGTTACATCAAGTGCCAATAAATTACTGGGGCTCTTGCAAAAAAAAGTAAGTGCTGCTGTCACATTCAAAACAACTCCTGCTCAAGTGAAGCACTGATCTGGATGTTTCTGAGGTGACAAAAATGTTAATTGTTTAGCATTTTATATTAATAGCGTGTGTTAGCTCATTAACTGTCACTCCTAATAGACACTGATGAGCCAAAACCTTATAACCATTCACAGGTGACAGGTTCCCTTCTGTCCATAGTCCCATGCACACCTGTCACTTTATATCATGTGCATCTGCCACTTATATCATGCACACTTGCCACTTATATATTGCACAACGGCGGTATAGTTGTTATTGATTTGTGTTTTGTATAGTGTTATTTTTTTATAGTGTTTTTATTTTATTATTATAAATTAACTAGTCAGTAGTCTTCCTTATCTTTTGTTATTTTTGTTTTATCTAATGCTTACCTCTTGGTGAGGAGTCTTCTTGTGTATCTCGTCCTAAGAATTGAATGATCTATTATTGAGGCTTTGAATGTCCTGCACCTGCTTTGGAAGGAGCAGGAAATAAGCAACCCCATATATGGAAACAGCTGATAATACCAGAGCATCCCATCCAGAGGACGCTTTGGATCGGCGTTTCCAACTTCATGAGCATCAACTTCCTCGTTTGGAAGTTGCCATGTACCAGGTTCTGAACAGGTTCCTAACTTCCTGGACATGACAGGGCAGCCTTCATCCTCGGAAGCTGACACAAATATCAGGAGCCCTGCCTGACGGGTTAGCCACCGAATGGACTACAGACCTCTGGGGACGTTCTCATAAGGCTCTCCAGTCGTACACATCTTTATAGGACTGGTTCATATCAGTCTTCAATCGCCCAGCAGATGGAAGGTATGCTGGAGAGCAGTTGATAACTCTCAGGCAGGATGCTCGGCGTGCTGTGGACTATACACATGTCCTCCGGACCGTCGCAGCCAGAAGTAGATGGAACGATATGGCCTTGCTCTCAGTGTACAGACAGGAGTTGAAAAGAGTTACCAGCTGATCTGGTCTGCCAGGACAAGGACTGTGGATTAAATCTTCTTATCAATCTGTCTGTATGGATCATTTACTGCGAGTGCAGGAACATTCCTCTCTGAAACAGTTCAACACCAGTCAGGCTGCTGATAGGAGAGATGCAATGGAGGTCGGGTCTACTCACATTACCAAGGAAGAGTGGAGTTGACGTCTTTCTCTTTGTTTGTGTTTGTCATCAGCTCGCCAACTGCTCCCTTCATCATTCTGAGCTCTGTCAAAGGTACAGAGGGGTTCTGTCTAACACCATGGTCCTGTTGGGCATGTCTACCCAGGCTTCTAAATACACCGCTTATCCTGTTTTGGTTGAGGTGACATTTCTCACTAAGCAACATTAGTGGATTCAGGAGCTGCCGGGATCTTGCATTCGAACTGCACCTCAATGTATGGTCATCAATACCCATGGAGAAACCCTTTCTGGTCATGCCTGGTAACACCCATTCTATTGTACTAGGCATCCCATTGTTGCAGAGGCATAGGGCTTTTGTGCCCAGGGCTGCTCAACAACAAAGACATTTGTTTCCTTTATCCGACAGAGAGGCTAAGAGACGTTAGTCCAGGAGGCGCTGGCTCAAGGGTTCATTTGTTCCTCAGTGTTCCCAGCAACGTTCAGCTTATTCTTCGTCAAGAAAAAGGATGGAGGTTTGAGACCCTGTATTGACTATTGCTCTCTTAATGACACTACTGTTAAATACCGGTTCCCACATCTTTTGATGTGGCCCCCATGTGCCTGTTTTCACTCCCGTCACACACTTCGCCGGGATATTCATATTTATCTTTTGTCTTGTTCTGAGCGTGCACAAAATAGGTCCCTCAACATTGCCTATACCTCAAAATCCATGGAGTCATTTATCCATTGACTTTGTTACTGACCCTCCCCCATCCAAATAGTGTGCCGTCATTCTAGTAGGCATGCATCTTTTTTTAAACAGATACTGCAGGTAGAAGGACAGAATCAGGTCCTGGGGAGAGTCCTGCGGTCATACTGCCTGCATTGGTCAAGGCAGTGGGATGTATAGGTTTCCTGGGCTGAATTTGCCCAGAATTCCCGCTAACACTCCTCCACTAACATGTCTCCTTTCCAGTGTATTTTGCGTTTTCAGCTGTCCCTGTCACCCTGACATCCGAGCCAAATTGACGCCCCAGCTGTAGACGCCCGGTTCCGACGCGTCAAACTGGTTTGGAGTTGTTCTCATGTGTACCTGCAACGTGCAGTTTGCTGGGGTGTCTTTCATCAGTGTAGTGCACCTTGCCACACTGCTCACATTGTTCGTGTATGGCTTCAGGAACATGTTGAAGAGTTCAAGGTTTTGCCCTGGCCTCCAAATGTGGCTCATCAGTGTATTTATATATTTATATATATACTGCTCCAGAAAAAATGAAGAGACCACAACCACAAGCACACAGTCAAGAAAATGCTGCAATTGCTTCGGTACAAGGCTGTGAATGTCCTTGAATGGCTTTGCCAAAGCAGAGACGCAGCGATTTGAATTTCATTGAACATCTTTGGAGAGATTCATAAGATATAAAAGGAAGAATTTGAGGAACTGCCCAAATACACTGAATAAATTGTCTAAATAATAATAAACAAAAGTTGTGTTCAAGATTCAAGATTTTCTTTAAATTGCCCCAACTTCAAAAAACATGTCTTGGTTTATTGATTGATTAATTAAGTCTATAACACATCAGAGTGTATTGTACATTGTAACATCATGCCAATTTAGCAACTGGAATTTAAGTGAATTTAACTGAAGACAATGAGAGATTCAGAGAGTAAGGCTGTGAGGTCAGAATGCTCATGCACCTGTTGGGATCTGTCAAACAGAGACAGATTACTTTTTTTATAATTGCTCTGCCTGGCTATTATCAGTATTAGCATATGAAGTGTATGCTAATTTGTAAGTCATTTCAGATGAAAGAGAGCGGTTGTCTCCCAGAGGTACTGTGTCTTACACACACACAGACAACTACACACATGTAGGGAGAATCTGTCCCTTTCTTAATCGATTTTTCTCTCCTAGTATTTCTATCAGTATAGACACAGCAAAAGTCTCAGAGCTATGCTGCTAGTCCTACACAGCGGTCCTTTTGTGTACAGACATGGAGAAAGACACCTTTTTGACATATGGTTGCCCAGCAATCATAGTTCATGAAGAAGAGCTGTGAGATTCTCTGGAGGAAGTGTTGAACCTTGTCCTTGTACATATCTGAGAATAGATAATGGGTTATTCAGTTTTTTATGTAGAAAAACAGAATTCCCATAAAGGAACCTGCAGTACAGGAAATGTAAAATTGTAATTCATTAGTTTGACTGCATTCCCTCTTTTTGTAGGCTGTTAAAATTCATGGATAAGATTTGGTCGAAATAAGTTTCAGCAAAAGCATCCTCTATAGAGAATACAGAGTCAATGTGCGCAAGCTCATCGCAGTATGAGGACTCATTGAATCTATTGAGTGGATACTTACAGAGAGGGACTTGTCTCCCTGATCAAGGCCATGCCAAGCACCTGGCTAGAGGAAGGACAGGGAACAGGGATTGGTGCCACGATGGCTTGGTGATGCCATTGCCATATACTCAGACACACACACACACACACACACACACACACAC
>JACXGJ010004775.1:0-43125 GCA_016801105.1 Esox niger
TATATATATATATATATATATATATATATGCGCGCAATCAATCTATATGTAGTTTCATTTATTATAAAAGTAAACTAATAACACATTAAGCCAATACTTTTTTGTTATTAGATGATATTGACACCTCGGGAGGGCGGTGCCAGTTGTGGACCATGTTTGAATCGAGTGTGCATATTGACAGCTCAAATTTTCAGACTGCGGTTATCTAGGCTACTATGAAAAGATCAAAGCCATCGAGGGCACAGCAGCGGCGTCATCAGGCCAGGGTAGTGGGGCTAAAGCCAAGACTTCAAGACATTTATTTTTTTAGTTTTTTAAATAGCCCGGGATCTATTAATCTGTCATTCCGATCGTGCATTAAAACCCTCAAAAATAGTGCGATATCGCTGATGAAAAACACAATTATGTTTTCTGTCCTCTATGTCATTCAAGCTGCAGATCTATTTCACACTACTTGGTATGAGGGCATTTTGTGTAACGGGGTAAAAAGAGCTCACCCGTTACAGGGCAGGTCATTGTTGGCATCTGGTAGCAAATTCACTAAGGCAGACTTGGATTGAAGAGCGGCTATGGATATGAGAAGCTTTTTCAAAAAGAAAATGGATCATGAAGGCAAGGAGGGGCATGCGAGGCAAGAGGAGGTGGAGGACGAGTTATCTCCTGTACTGTAAATGTAGCAAATGAGTCAGGACGTGAGAGTGCCACTGCCTCTTAAAGTTACAAGCTCAGGTTGGTGAAGAGGGCTCTTTACAGTTAGCTAATCTAGCTCAATGGTTCTGAAATGTTTTTGTCACAAGGCACACCATTTATGAAAACAAGTATTTCCGTGGCACTCCCTTACATATGATTATAGCTATGTACATCATAAATATAACTATTTCCAAGGCACTGGCTCGCTCCCAAGGCAACAAGGTGCGACGGCACACAGTTTGAGAACCACTGCACTTGTCTAGCTAGCATGCACTCACTGTGATATTGTACATGGGCTAAGCATAGAAAGAAAGTGAGATAACATTTGCCTTTGTAGAATTCAGTTGATAAATCTTCAAGCCATAATACGGTTTCCCTGAAGCATGTGTATGACTCATAGGCATCTCTGCAACTGATATGGCGATTGAAACGTATTCCCCTCAGATGAATATCTAGCTAGGTTTACTTTCAATAAAGCAGAAATATCAAGATAGCAGGTCATTGCATGCCCTCATTGCCAGCAGCAAGGTGGGCTGCTTCTAATCACTTATTATTGTGATTGACAGTTTTTCTGTTATTATATTACAATTCTATATAATTATATATTATTGTTGTTTTGGATCCTCAGTCTCATGTGGAGGCGCTGCTCTAAGTCTTAGTTTTTAGAAAACTTGCGCGGTCTGTTTACCCGTACTGCTGGCCTATGCCAGCTTACTACGTTGAATGCGGCGAAGTAGCCAGCTAGCAGCAAGCCAAATTATTTCTAAGCATCAAGATGAAACCAGCAAAAAGACATAAGGTAGACCGGGTATTTTTCCCACATTATGTGTGTGCTTATAACAAGGTTAGATATTCATGATTTAATGAAAATATTCTACGAAATATATCAGAAATACAGCTAAATTGATGTATAAGTCTACAGTAGCTAGCTAGCTAACATTACTACTGCCTGGCTGGAGGTTTTTTTCTCATAAGTTTATCTTTCCTTTTGTTTCCTAAATCTGAGTTTTATGAATAAAAGTACAATTAATACATTTTGCTGTTCAAAATAAACGTTTTCCCTACTTTATTTTGGACACTGGTAGGCAAGGCACCACGAGGGGGCAAGAGTTGTATTTTCTGCCCCACCATTTAAGTTTTAAATTCCCTATAGAAAAAAAGCAAAAACAACAAAACAAGTGATCTCGGCCTTTAGGATGTCAGACACAGATAGTCCTGGGTTTAGTCTATTTGCTTAAGGTTGATTGGCGCTACCCCCATCCCGCCCAGAACAATCACATAACTTCTGTTCAGGCTTGCTTGCTCTTCATGGTTGTAATTAAAACTTTCAACCATAATTAAATTCTTACCATTGTAGCATTCAACAGAATGGAAATGACAGGAAAATAAGTTTAAGTCAACGAGACTGAAACTTCACTGCATGAGCAGAGACCGACAAAATTATCTGATCCCTTTTTTTTTACATAATCACCCTGATGCTGTTTTTGGACATTATTTTGTTAATGTGAAATAAAAGTATCAGTTGATATGTGTGTTGTCGTTACATAGCAGGATGATAACCTAATGTTTCACTATAAAAAGATTACCCCCTTGCAATTCTTACCTGCCCCCTCCGTCACTTTGTCCTGGCGCCGGGCCTGGACTCTGGGCTAAGAACTAGGCTCGTCTAGTTTTCTTTCCTGTTTTTTTCAACAGGAGAATGACAGTTAAAACACCAAGAAGGAAAGTGTTGTTGCTGCATCAGATGACCTGGCCTCCACAATCACTCCACAACATCAAACCAATAGAGAAGACTTGGGATGAGTTGGACCGAAGATTTAATGAAAAGCAGCCAACTAGTGCTCAGAATATTCGGGAACTCCTTCAAGGCTGTTGGAAAATATTTCTGGATGTTTACCTACATGATACAATATGTTGTATAATAAGCCTTCACTGTTATTCTACCATGTGGAAAATGTAAGAAATACCCTTGAATCAGTAGGTGTTAGAAACCTTTGACATGTTGTGTAGGTCCCCCTTTTGATACCAAACCAGCCCTGACCAATTGAGGCATGGACTCCACTAGACATCTGAAGGTGTGCTGTGGTATCTGGCACCAAGTCGTTAGCAGAAGATCCTTTAAGTCCTGTAAGTTGCAAGGTGGCGCCTCCATGGATCGGACTTGTTTTGTCCAGCAATCCCTCAGATTCATTTGATTGAGATCTGGGAGGCAAAGTCAACACCTTGAACTCGTTGTAATGTTCCTCAAAATATTCCTGAAAAATGTTTGCTTTGTGGCAGCATGTATTATCCTGCTGAAAGAGGCCAATGCCATTAGGGAATACCGTTGTCATGAAAGGGTGCACATGGTCTGCAACATTGCAACGTTGCTTTTGACACGTAGGTGGTACGTGTCAAAGCAACATCCACATGAATGGCAGGACCCAAGGTTTTCCAGCAGATCATTGCCCAAATCCTCCGGTGGCTTGCCTCTTTCCCATAGTGCATCCTGCTGCCATGTGTTCTTCAGGTGTGTGATGCACACGCACCCAGTCATCCACGTAAGGTAAAAGGAAACGTGATTCATCAGACCAGGCCACCTTCCATCTCTCAGTGGTCTATTGCTCCGTGCTCATGTGCCCATTGTAGTCACATTCGGCAGAGGACAGGGGTCAGCATGTGCACCCTGACTGGTCTGCAGCTACACAGCCCCATACACAACAAACTGTGATGCACTGTGTGTTCTGATATCTTTCTATCAGTACCAGCATTTACTTTTTCAGTAATTTGAGCTACAGTATCTCGTCTTTTGGACCGGACAACACGGACCAGCCTTAGCTCCCCACGTGCATCAGTGAGCCTTGGCCGCTCATGACCCTGTGCCCGGTTCACTGCTTTTCTGTCCTTGGACCAGTTTTGATTGATACTGACCACTGCTGACAAAACCCCACAAGGGCTGCAGAATTGGAGCTCCGACCCAGTCGTCTAGCATCACAAACTGGCCCATGTCAAAGTCATTCATGCTTGCCCATTTTCCCTGCTTCTAACACATTAACTTTGAGGACAGAATGTCTAATATATCCCACCCAGTGACAGGAGCCATGAGAACGAGATTATCCGTGTTACTCACTTCACCTGTCAGTGGTCATAATGTTGTGGCTGATCGGTGTACAAACCAACGTATATAGTCAGTTACTTAGTTCTCTAGATTCTGCAATCAGTGATATTCCTCCCTCTTAGTGGATGAGCCAGGATGACATCAGACAAAAGTCTCCCTTTCTCTTGCTTGGTAAAACAATAAGGATGAAAGGCATCCATTTCTGATGGAGCAGGTGCAGGAGAGAAGAGCCTTTGGGAGCAGCCGGATGGTTGGGACTAGCCTGTGGGCAGCACACAGGTACCTTAACTGTCATGGCTAAAGTGACAGGCAGTGTCTTTAGTCTCCCTCTGATAACTCCGTAGCTAGTCCTTGCTCTCTAGGATGCTGTGAGGCACTGATATACTACACGCCTCGATGGGCAGCGAAATCCAAGCTTTTTTATATTCTTTCCCCTCCAAAAAGTTACACTTTTATGAAGTTGAAAAGAAGACTTATTTTGAAAATTAAAAGCTTTATTTTCTTTACGTACACTACTGTTCAAAATGTTGGGGTCTCTTAGACATGTCCTTGTTCTCCATGAGAACATACATACAACTCAAACCTACATTTGTCTGCCCATAACATTCTGTTCCAATCTTCCTTTGTCCACTATATGTTTTCTTTTGGCCATCTTAATCTTTTCTTTATATTAACCAGTTTCTCTGCAACGCTGCCTTAGAAGGCCAGAATCCTAGTGTCGCCTCTTCACTGTTGATGTTGAGACTGGTGTTGAGACTATTTGTTGAAGCTGCCAGTTGTGGACCTGTGAGGCATCTGTTTCTCAAACTTGACACTAATGTATTTGTCCTCTTCATCAGTTCTGCAGCAGGGCTTGCCACTCCTTTTTCAATTCTGCTTAGAGACAGTTTGTACTGTTCTGTGAAGGGAAAAGTACACAGCATTGATGTAAGATGTTCTATTTCTTGGCAATTTTTCACATGGAACAGCCTTCATTTCTCAGAATAAGAATAGATAGATGAGTTTCAAAAGAAACAAATTAGTTTTTGGCCAATCTGAGCCTGTAATTGAACCCACAACTGCTGGTGCTCCAGATACTCAATTAGTCTGAAGGCTTCTTTAATCAGCACAACAGCTTTCAGATGCGTAAACTTATTTGCAAAAGGGTTTTCTAATGATTGGTTAGCCTTTTAAAATGATAACACAACATGCCATTGGAACACAGGAGTGGTGGTTTGTATTATCCCAGATATCATTGGTAATACAAACAAAAAGTAACAATTATCTCTTATTATTTAATTTAAATAATAATAATATTTCTATTATAATTATTTTAAATAATTACTATTATTATTTAACCAAACTCAAATCAGCATTTCAGATACAACATCACATTTAATGCGGATCAACTGGCTTTGGCTGTTTTTCACAATTTGTTTCATAATTTCACATGAAACTGTAATCTCAATCTTTTGTCTAAAATCAAACTGTAACATATTAGAACCAAATTCAGTGCACAAGGAAAGCCATGTGTTTTACCTAATTGAAAAAAATTATTGACCTCTGTGTATTGTTCCCCTCTCATCAGTCGTCCTGTAACGAGACATAGAGAGACAGAGAACACAGATTCCAACTTGGTGGAAAGTATTCAGTCCTCAGAGGACAGAGGGTATCTCCTTAACTATCACCATGTGGATTCTCCATTCTACCACTTATACAATATATGAGGAGAGAGAAAACACAATATTTTTACCTTTTGTAAGAAGACCATGAGACTATATTACCAGATTAGAAAATCATAATTGTACCAATTTCTAATTCATCACTAGGGTTAGATGTACCCACGTGTGCTAGTGAACAGCTCAGCACACAACAGAAGATTACCGTGCGGTGGGCCTGTTAAAGCTTCTTGAGGCCTTATGTTTTTAAACATTATTATCAACGCAATAAATAAACATGATATAAGATTACATAGTGAACATGACAAAGCACAACAAAACAGGCTATTCCTTGAATACCTATTAAAACATGTTCAGGCATAGCAGAACAAAACAGGTACATACCAACAAATGTGCTTTCAAATGAATATTCACTTGAATAAGCGTGGTCATTATCAAGGGAAGTGATCAGATTTTCTTGATAATTTCCAGCTCTACTCAATATATTGGTACAATAAATTTTTAGCAACACATTAAAAACTCTTAATCAATGTTTATATAAGCTCAAGTCTGTTCCAGGTATCGCCAGGAAATCCTGTCTTTGATTCCTGAATTCCATACATGGGAGATCTTTCCTTGCTGCTGCTCGGCATGTGGGCAAAATGTCTCATGTTCCAACTGTCTGTGCATCCTGTCATTTTCCTTCGGCTCTTCTTGCAACATTCATTCTGCTAATGGCCAGGGATTCCTTTTTCAACTTTTCAGCCATTTGTTCAGCCGACGCCTGAAAACACACTTTTTCCTTCAAACATCTTTCAAGACCGTCTTTGAGGAATTGAACATTACATTTCTTTATTTCTGATTACACAATCTATGACCAACGTGTTTTTTGTAATTCATCAGCCATTCTTTGAATTTGTTCCCATATTTTCGGTATATCATAAAACTCCACAAATCTCCTTCTGGAACGATGGCATATTTTTGAATAATCTCTTGATGACAGTCATCTATTTTCAAGCTATTTTGATGTCATCAGCTTTTTTCTCCATTGCAACGTGTATGGCTGCAGTCCTCATTTTTACCACGTTTTTTTTTAACTTAAAGACGTCATTTTCTTTACTTCCCCTTACTTGTACAAGATTTACATTTTTATCACACACATGTCAACCTGCTATCCACCGAGCAAGGACTTCGAGATGAATAACGAAGGTTTCTGACTTATATAAAAGTGACCTATATTAGGTCTTGTAATACACATGTGATACACTTACAATTCTGTCTAGTAAGAACTTCCAACAGGGAAGATTTAGTATCTTCTGTTGAGTCTCTAGACTAAGACCACATCTTTCAGTGTCAACATATGTCTTGCGTGTCCTCATCACAGGTTTTCATTACCTAAAAAGAGACATTTCTAGGTCTTCTTTTGTTCCAGATGTGTTCATCTGGATACTCATGCTGATTTAACTGACTTGTTCTTTTAGAGTGGTTTGACTCACCAATCAATCCATCTGTCCGAGTCACGGCACCATCTGTCAGATTCCGCCCATTTGCTATCCATGAACAAAATTAGTGCAACCAGAAGTCAGGGGAGAGCCATCTTTATTCAGCATGAGACAACGATGTTAACCTTCCATAGTTTTTTCTTTTTTCTCTCCAATGAATACAAAGTGAACACTGTCTTTTATGCCACATGGGAGGCGGACACATGGGAGGTGGTCAATGGTCATAACGAGCCATTACACAATCAAATACCCGCCAATAAGAAAGGTTAATCCTACAATAGACCCTTGTATGGTATGTTTCAACCTATGGTCAATGGTCCTATCCATCCTGTGACAGTCACATGGGCAACTCCTAGCAGGAGCTCATCAGTAACAGGCAACATGTCCAATATATTGTACTTTGATCAGAGTTAGTCTGCACATCTGTACGTTTCTTATGCCTATTTCCTCTCAGCTGATAATGGGCCTCTGTATGTAGATATTCCATAAAATATTAGCTGTTTCAGGCTACAATAGTGATTTACAATATTAGCAATGTCTACACTCTATTTCTGAACAATTTGATATTATTTTAATGGACAAAAATATTGGTTTTCTTTCAGAAACCTTACATTTTTAAGTGACCCCAAACTTTGGAACGTTAGTGTAGGCTATACAAACTCTCTACTTTTCTCTCTTTTGAATACACACGTTTCTTGGGTGTGAGTGGAATTTCAGTGAAAAACAATGAAAGCTGTACTGTCACTGCAGCCCTTCACCGTAATCAAAGTATATCAGAAGGTTTCAAATAGTTGAGATAACACATTGAAAAAAAATCTGGCCCAATTGCAAATAGTGAACCAAGTTTTGGGTTTTGCAAACTTCATACAAGAACAGACCGATTTTGAAAGAACACATTCTCAAATCACTCCCACTATCTTACCAGATATTTTGTTGACCTTTTAAAGTGTTAGACAGGGCTGTACCGTACAAATCGAATTCATGGCAAGGTTTCAAATCTACAAGATAAAAAATGAAAAGGCTGCCACGACAATCAGAAAAAGCCATTGTCAGGCCATACCTAGCAACCTTTTTCTAAGACTAAAGATATTTAAAAACAACTTACATACACACTTAAAAACAGTGACTTCTAGAAAAGGTCTTTGCCACTACACGGCATGCACAATTATTAGGCAAGTGAGTATTCTGATTGTATCATTATTTCTCTGGACATTTTCCAAGTCCAAACTATATAAACTTGAATGTTCATTGGATTGAATCATTTTTAAGTAAATTTTCTTGGTGTAATGAGTGAGGGTGTGGCAACACTCAATTACAGTGAATATCAAGGTGTGCATAATTGTTAGGCAGCTTCATGACCTCAGGTAAAATGGGCCAAAAAAGAGATTTAACTGAAACTGAAAAGTAAAAAATCTTAAAATGCCTTTCAGACAGATTGCAACGCTGTTGAAATAGTTAAACTGTTGAGGCATGGCCACCAGACAATCAAAGGTTTTGTTGTGAATATTCAACTGGGGTGCAAAAAAGGCATGGAGAAGAAAAGACGCAAATATACTGCAAAAGACCTGAGTAGAATTAAACATGAAACTACCTGGAACCCATTATCCTCCAGTGCCATCATATTCCAGAACTGCAACCTACCTGGGGTGTCCAGAAGTACAAGGTGTCAAATGCTCAGATACATTTATGGGTTGGGATTCATTCAAAGGCACAATGTGAACAAGTAAAATCCTGTCATTTTACAGTAAATGGTTATGCAGTAAACATACATTGGTCTTATTGCAATCATAATTAACTATATTTACAGTGGGATTATCCACAAATTGCTGTAAAATATCAGTTTTTTGCTGTTGTGTGATTACTGTAAAATATTGAGTCTAGGATACTTACTGTATTTTCTTAATAACGCACTTGCCAGTAAATTACTGTAATTCAGTATTATTAAGTATATCAAGTATATCAACAAAAAAGAAACGCTTTTCTATTTCGTTTTTGATTGAAATACAGTATATAGATGTATCTTTGGACTTCTAAATGTATTTCCCCCCTGAATCATTTATGGTTCTGTGTAAATAAAACACAAACTGAATATGTTAAATGTTCTACTGAAACGTTTTAGGAGACTATAAAACATGCCAATACTGCATAGAAGTCTATTCAAAACAGTTTTTTGATTTTGCCGTGTTAAATTGTATGAAAAAAGTAATATCTTGTAAATATTATATTTCCCGTATTATCCAAGAACTGTCTGATAATAAAATATTGTAATTTTTCAAGACAATTCATACAGTATTTATAATAAATTGTAATTGTAACATAGAACCCTATTCAAAACATTTCAGAGTGTTAAATTGTATAATGTAATGGGGAGTGACAGGAATCTGTCCCTGGTTGGGTATCAAATTATTTTGAGCAAACCTCCATATATTCTTTCCTTGTAGCTTTTACAGACTACCCCCTTTCCCTATACTGTCAGCCCCCACCAAGCTCATGTGTTTCCAAAATAGTTGTTCTCTCTCACCGAACGCTCACTCTGCTATCTTACAGTTTCACCCAGCTCCTAAATCCCTCTCCCATCTGTCTTGTGTCTGCATGTTCTACTCTGCTGTCCTCCCTTTCCACATCTTACGACTTTCTCTTTTCCCTTTCCTCCTGGCCGGCTTGGCCCTCTCTTCCTGCTCTGTGGCTAAACTACTTACAGCAAACTCACAAAAGAGGGCTACTCAGTTAGCTGAGTAAAAAACATCAAAATGTTCAGGTATCCTTTCACCCCACTTTGCTACCTTCTATTTCTCTCTATCTGCTGCCAAAGCCACTTTATAGTACTTGAAATTCCAAGTTTCTTTAACTCCAAGAAACTCTTTTCCACCTTCTCCACACTCCTCCATCCTCATCCTCCAACATCTTTCCTCTCTGCAAATTACTTTGTCAACCACTTTCAAAAGGAGATTGATGACATCCACACCTCATTTACTCAGCCTAGTGTCTTCCCTG
Source organism: Esox niger (assembly GCA_016801105.1). Taxonomy (NCBI): domain Eukaryota; kingdom Metazoa; phylum Chordata; class Actinopteri; order Esociformes; family Esocidae; genus Esox; species Esox niger. Next base: position 9,921 of record JACXGJ010004775.1, read on the forward strand.
GAGGCTCACACACCTTGTCAAGCAATAATCGCTCTTTGTCTGCTTTCTCCAGATGATATCCTACAACTGTTGATGTCTGGTTACCCAACAATATGTTCACTAAACCCTATCCCCTTCTACTACCTTCTCCGGACAATCACTGGAGACCTTATTCCTTACCTCACTCATCAACACATTCTTGACCAGCTGGCTGGGTCCCACTAGACTTCAACGTGGTCAGAGTAGCTCCCATGCTAAACAACAACGCTTGCCCACTCTTACAACAAAAGCTACGGACCAATCCGTCTCTAGTTTCTGTTTAAGACACGAGAGTCTGCAGCATCCCGCCATCTCTCCTGTAATCTCTTTCAGAACAATCCTCATCCCGGATCAGACTTCACGACGGGCCATTCGACCAAGACCACTCTCTGTGCCGCAGAAGGTGTTGGCAGTGCATAAGCAGTCTCTGTTCCCATTGACTTACTGATGGTATTTCTCAAGGCCTGGTTCTAGGAACTCTACTCATCTCTATATAGTAACATTTGTTATATTTATTAATTGTATTCTCTTCTAGCATTGACTACTGTTGATAACTAATTCGCTGAGCAGAATGTACTTACTGCTACTGAGTTGGGTGGTTGTCTTAAAATATGTGTCCACTCTAAGTTACCCTCCATTCTGTCTGCAGAATGACTAAAATGTAGATGTAAACATATATATTTAAAATGTAAAATACAGAGTTAGCCTGGCTGCCACTAATCTAATCTTGGGGGCTCATAGACTTGATGTGACAAAAAAGAGCACAGCGCATGCATAACAATCAGCAGTGCTGGCAATGGCAATATAGTGCTGTTTGAATAAATGTAGCGATATAGAGCTTGCAAACTGGCTGTCCACCCCTGCTCAGCCTATACTTTCTGCTCTATCAAACATCAAATCATATACTTAATCATACGAAAATACACAGAAAAACTGCACATTTACAGAATCAGCCTCCGGAGATTCTTTCAAGTCTCTGTTGCACGTCATCATCAGCACCACAACAGTCGCACTGACAGACACTCAGCTGGCGCACACACACACACACACACACAAACACAGGCTAATGCATGTTTCTCGAGATGATCAGTGACAAGACAAGGCTGTGTTTATTATGAATCAATTTCAATTTGTATGACTGACAGAAATTACCCAGGCTAAATGTATGTACATTAAACTGATTTTGATAATTTAGATGGTCAGATCTGGAAAGTATTATTTTGAAAATAGATTTATGGGTGGCCACCCTAATTTATACAGCTCATTTATATGCACTAGTGATGTGCATTATAAGAGCTATTCATTATTTTGGAGTGACTCTTTTTACTTAGGAGTCATAATTACTTTTTTTTCATTTTGAGTAACAATTTAATTGTTAGTTTGACTGTCTGGGAGCAATGAGATTTTCACTGGCAGAATTAATACACATTCATGTGGCTCAGTGCTTTGACCAACAGCTGTTTGTTTCACATACACAAAGATAAATATATCATGCTGTGTCAGCAGCATTAGAGAAGAAATATACATTTAGAACAGATTATTTAATACAGGATGCAAAACAAATGCAGTAATCATCCGATGCAGAATGAAAGGCTATTTAATTTGTTTACTTTTTTAGCAAGTTAACCTGTTTTGGAAGCTAGCATAATGAATATGTATTGTTATTCTAATGAGTTGCACCAGTGCCTTGGCTACAGAAAGCCTCATGGGGTTGGTTTAGTTGTTCAGGCTAAATACTTGCTAACATTACTTGGCTTGTTAATAGCACATATTATTAGAGTATTTAATGTTTAATTTAAAGGAAAACTTTTGGATTCTGATATTTCAGGTGATTTCCTAACCCAGAAGAACTGATCAAATGTTTGTATATGGGCAGTTTCAAAGAATGTGTGGGTATAATATCATTAGCTTAGCACAAATGATGGTAGTTACAAGTAAATATTAGCCAGCTCTTCCCAAAATTAGGGAACACTACACTCCTCCAAATGGTGTGGCATACTCAGGGGGATGGGATCTGCCTTAATGTATGCAGGGATTCATTGAATTTACAAAATCTATAATTAATGTCCCTGGTGGAAAAGAGATTAAATCCTCAGAGGTTAAATTCTGTGGATCGCATGGCCACACAATTTGATGCAATTGCGTAACCAATAAATTGTGAGGTTTATCACCAAATTGAAAATATTTTTGTTTGGGATGTATAAAAGCTCTAGCAATTTTACCAGACAGAAAATTATTATATTAATCTTTCAAACTCTTAACCTTTATGTGTTTTTATGGATGGGTGGAGAGGTACTCCTTATTCGGCAAATTCATTTAACCCTTCAGCTCCACAGATTTCTCCTTACTTCTTTTTGACAGCATGAAATGAGTATGCAACCCATTTGGAAAGCCTCAAGTGTTTTCTACAATAAGGACGAGGATATTTCTGTGCTATTGTTAGTTTTAAAGGTCCATTAAAAGTAGTCACAGAAAGTCAGTCCTGTAAGAAGTTCAGAGTTTGGCCTTCACAACCTCTCCCTCGGTATATTTCCAAATCCTCTTCCAGAATGCATTTAATTGTTGATTACATTTGTTTGGGAAAAGTCTGGTATTAGGGATGTACAAAAGGAGGGGTTATCAAATTAACGCCCATATATAAACAATGACGTTTTAGAGGTTGATTTGTTCTCCCAAACAATTATCAAGTAGCAACCATCTCACGATTCAGACCATTCAGTTTGTCTTAATTTAGTGTTGTGGACTTAATTTATAATTGATTATATCAATCGACACACAATGCCACATACGGATAAAGCAATAACACAATGTTAGAAATGTGCGCAAAAATCATCAAGGGAAAGTAAAAGAGCCTAAGGAATATATGGTGCCATATGCAATAGTGACAACACAACCACCCAAAGAGCATGAGTAATTAGTCATAAACTGTGCGCAGCCAATTGGAACCGGTCTGGAGGGGACTCTGTCAACCATCTCATCATTATCCATAGACTCAGCAACTGTTTTTCAGGATCGTCTAGCCTGTTTTGATAATAAAATATAATTTTGATCATCATAAACTCCCATGGACCCATTTTAATATGCAACCTCATTTTCAGTACATGTTTTTAAACGTATTAATATTTACTTTCTTGAAGCTAGCCATAAACATGCTAGTTTGGAAAGTATTTCAAGTATGAAGGAAGCAAGGTTACATTTCAACATTGGAAATGTGTCAGAAAGGTTTGGGAAGGTCATAACAACTGAACAGAAGATGATCAGTGCTGATTGTTGTCTCACTGTGTCTGATTTACTGCCTTTAAGTAAGAGTTTCATACAGAAAGATTTCTGAGAGTAACCTATCAATAATGTGGTCATATTACTTTTTGGAGTTTAAACCATTAAAAAGTAATCATTTATTGGACTGCTGTTTACTACAACTGCATTTCAATGCAAACCGTGTTAACTTGCACAAGCCTGGTTCTATCTGTATTGTTCTGTTTCTACCATCAAACAATGTGTAAGCCATGGAAAGGTGTGTTAAACTGTTGGAATATACACTGAAGAAAATGTTTTTTCTGCAAAATTTTCTGCATGCTCCATGATAGAAGAACAACACTTTTCTGAAAACACAAAAATTATAACAAAAACAGTTCTAGAATTGCATGAAAACAGATGTATTTTCCTCTATCCCATGGCAAAAAATTGTAGCTGTAACATGTTCTTTGCACTCAATATTAGTACCCATTCTTGGTAACATTATGTTTTCACTCAAACACCAATCTAGGTAACCATATTAGAGTGTCATTCATTTATACCCCAGCAGTGCATAGAGCCATAGGATTGGTTGCAGCACACACTTAATCACAATCAGTGAAAAACCAACAGGTGTTGAGGCTCCCGAAACCTCAATAATTTTGATTATGATTACCTATCATTGTTATTGTATGTTTTCCGACATTACAGCCTCTTTTTCTCAGTAGACAACAAAGTGTGACCATTGTGGGTTGGATCTGAGCTACCGTGTGAATAAAGCAATCATGTTGGATACTGGTGGGGTTCTGTGTATTATCATTTGCGGTCCTGCTGATGCTTTCATATTACAGTGGCACCACTATTACCAGCATAATTGCATCTTCAAACCGCCCAGAGATGCACCCTTGATGTAAAATCCATTAACGCAGTTCAATGCCAGGATTGAAATGAGGGCTTCCAACAGGGCTTGATATCACTTCACCACAGTGAATAAAACATGGAGGTTTTCTCTTTTCTAAGCCTGCTCTTCGATGACTGGCACACTGAGTTAAGTGAGAAAAGAAGAGTCATTTGAGTTCAACATAGCCTTGTTAATCTAAAAAATATTTAAGATTGACATTTTTCTAGGTATTTTCTTGTCTGCCTAAATGTATGTATTGCTTTGTACACTAGAGTTACTAAAATAATGTTTTTTATTCGATGATACAGACTTGTATTTTCACAGCATTCTCTGTACATATAATTGTCTCTCAAATTACATACCTGGTATTCAAGTGTATCAATACTTGACTTTATACCTGACAAACAACTTTCTCCTCACGGTTAAAGTATCAGCTTGCTCCTTCTCTGCTTCATGGCTTGTATCTCTTGAGAAAGGCAAAGCTTTTCTTTCCAGTGTTCTCCATTTCAGTCCCAGAATACCATATAGTGGATGTTACATAATGGCAACACTGCACCTTAGGGCAATAGTTCTTACTCAGTGACAGGGGAAATCTGATAAACAAACTGTTGTTATTTTTACAGTGGAAAAGCTTTATCAAATTATGCTTTTACACAGTGTGAACATGGGTAGAATTGAGATCCACAACTCTCTGAAATGACCATCTCAGACCTTTTCAAAGGTCTCCTAATACAATACATGAAAGTATTGTAGTTCTTGTGAATATTGCCTGGAGAAAAGATTATGGAAAATACTGGGAAATTCTGCATTAAAAACTTTCTTCTGTCCACTAGAAAACTTTAGATTGTGAGGAAATGTACCTTTCTGCAGGATAATGATCCCCAACACAAAGCCAAAGCAACATTTGAGTGGCTGAAGAACCAAAAAGTGTGTGACCTACGGTGGCCTACTGTCAAATCCTTATCTCTGTCCCATTGAGAAGCTGTAGTGCTTTTGAATGATTGCAGTCCACAAGGCCGGGGCATTGTTTCATTAAAAGCCAAGGTATAGCAATGTCACATGACGTCAAGTCACATTACATGACGTCTATTGAAAACTGTTTCAACAGACATAAATGTCTCTCCGTCAGATTCACAATCCCTAATGTGGGCATGTAATGCGCAACTTTGAGAGCAGTGAAAACGCCTTTCATCTCATCTATTATCGCACATATTTCAGCACCATGGACAAAGAGTGGAGGTCTTATCATTAGTCATTTGTTCAAACTGTTCACAGAAAGAAATGCATTGAATTAGCCTAGTACTTATAGTAAAATCAGATACTAGCATTCTGACAGCTACACTACTGATGTCATAATTGTCACGTAATGAGGAAACCTTCAAAGAACATGTCAATTATTATTTCATTGTGTAATTCATTTGTAAATTGTAAAGATAAGCATATTTTTGTTGTTTTCTAATGAATGCAAATAGCAATTTTTATCAAAGTTATATTGGTAAATCTTTTCATAAATTGGTGAAAGAGAATGGTGTTCAACCTTTAAAAGGACAGTTTACATTTCAGGTATATTCCTTGCAATTACTCAAGATACAGGTCCTTGGAAAAGCCGGCAACATAAGAGGTATGAGTCCATACTTGAACTCGTGATTTAATCAAATGCTATATTGAAAGAATAATACTCTGCCTAATTTTACAATTACATGTACCTAAATCAGTATTGTCACTTGTATATAGTAATTTCAAACATAGAGATATAATACTGTGAGCAAAATACTTATTTTTAGATAACGAATAATTATCTTACTTTAAATTTTTTTAAAGATTACCTATCGATGATAAAGCTTCTACTGGTGGCACAACGTTACCATTCAAATAAATTGTAGTTACCATTCCTAGCTACTACCCTAAATAATGTTTGTTAGGGTTAGGGAGTATTTTATTGTGTGTATAGTATATGAATTCTAATTACCATTGTGGGCTGGGCTACCAGCCAGTCTCCCAACTTTGATTGACCTCTATCGTAAGTCAAGTGTCTTAGGCACTCAGCTACTCTGTTCTGTCATCCTCACTCCTGGACTGGATTAGTAAATTAGACCATCACCTCTCCACCAGAAAGATAGCTGTATCCTGCAACCACATTTTGAAAGTAGCTCTCCCTGGGACTGGGCTGGTTACGAGAAAGACAAACCTCTTATTTACAACCCAACAATGTTGACAATAAATTATGAAAGCCACTGACCCACTCATCAAGGTGCTAAATCACATTTCCAGCTTGGCCAAACTGTGTGCACTCTGTCTTTAGGGAATTAAGTGCACAGCCATTTTTCCTCTATCCGGTATTGGTTTGGAGAAGAAGACAGCAGCAACAGTAAACTGATATTATTATTTATTTACAATTATTCATAAATATTTGCTGTATGTAGAGATGGACTGGCTGCAAGTTAAACGGTGTGCATGAAAATATAATGCACATAAAGGTTATACTCCCTGAAGTCCGCTGTATCACGGATGAGACATGCATTTTTTACCTATAGTTGATTGTGTGTTTGTGCTAGTATCACCTTTTTTAATTTATTGCATTGTGAGAATACAGCATTATCGTGTGTTTATGAGGTCTATTTTGGAGAACACCATATGACTATACTTGAATAGAAATGAGCTGCATGGTCAAATTGCCAGAAAGAAGCCCTTTCAGCACCAATGCCACAAAAAATCCCTGTTACAAAATGCCCAACAACAACTTGACACACCTCACAGCTTCTGGCACACTGTTATTTGGAGTGACAAGACCAAAATAAAGTTTTATGGTCACAACAATGAGCGCTGTATTTTTAGAGGAGTCCACTTGGCCTATAATGAACAGAATACTATATCCATTGTGAAGCATGGTGGTAGCTCACTGATGTTTTGGGGCGGGGGGTGAGCTCTAAAGGCACAAGGAATCTTGTGAAAATGTATGGTGAGATTAAAGCAACATGTTATCAGAAAATACTGGCAGACAATAAGCTGTGCATGGGACACTCTTAGACTTTCCAACAATGTGCCTAAGCACAAGTTGACCCTCCAGTGGTTACAGCAGAAAAAGCTGAAGGATCTGCAGTGGCCATAACAGTCTACTGACCATACAGTGGGGGCAAAAAAGTATTTAGTCAGCCACCAATTGTGCAAGTTCTCCCACTTAAAAAGATGAGAGAGGCCTGTAATTTTCCTCATAGGCATACTTCAACTATGGGAGACAAAATGAAAAAAAAAAAGATTTTTAATGAATTTCTTGGTAAATTATGGTGGAAAATAAGTATTTGGTCAATAACAAAAGTTCATCTCAATACTTTGTTATATACCCTTTGTTGGCAATGACAGAGGTCAAATGTTTTCTGTAAGTCTTTACAAGGTTTTCACACACTGTTGCTGGTATTTTGGCCCATTCCTCCATGCAGATCTCCTCTAGAGCAGTGATGTTTTGGGGCTGTCGCTGGGCAACACGGACTTTCAACTCCCTCCAAAGATTTTCTATGGGGTTGAGATCTGGTGACTGGCTCGGCCACTCCAGGATCTTGAAATGCTTCTTACGAAGCCACTGCTTCGTTGCCCAGGCGGTGTGTTTGGGATTATTGTCATGCTGAAAGACCCAGCCACGTTTCATCTCCAATGTCCTTGCTGATGGAAGGAGGTTTGCACTCAAAATCTCACGATACATGGCCCCATTCATTCTTTCCTTTACACGGATCAGTCGTCCTGGTCCCTTTGCAGAAAAACAGCCCCAAAGCATGATGTTTCCACCCCCATGCTTCACAGTAGGTATGGTGTTCTTTGGATGCAACTCGGCATTCTTTCTCCTCCAAACACGACAAGTTGAGTTTTTACCAAAAAGTTATATTTTGGTTTCATCTGACCATATGACATTCTCCCAATCCTCTTCTGGATCATCCAAATGCTCTTTAGCAAACTTCAGACGGCCCTAGACATGTACTGGCTTAAGCAGGGGGACACGTCTGGCACTGCAGGATTTGAGTCCCTGGCGGCGTATTGTGTTACTGATGGTAGCCTTTGTTACTTTGGTCCCAGCTCTCTGCACGTCATTCACTAGGTCGCCCCGTGTGGTTCTGGGATTTTTGCTCACCGTTCAGCCCTGGATCTAGGGAGATTATCAGTGGTCTTGTATGTCTTCCATTTTCTTATAATTGTTCCCACAGTGGATTTTTTTCACACCAAGCTGCTTACCTATTGCAGATTCAGTCTTCCCAGCCTGGTGCAGGTGTACAGTTTTGTTTCTGGTGTCCTTTGACAGATCTTTGGTCTTGGCCATAGTGGAGTTTGGAGTGTGACTGTTTGTGGTTGTGCACAGGTGCCTTTTATACTAATAACAAGTTCAAACAGAGTAAAGGACAAAGGAGCCTCTTGAAGAAGAAGTTACAGGTCTGTGAGAGCCAGACATCTTGCTTGTTTGTAGGTGACCAAATAATTATTTTACCGAGGAATTTACCAATAAATTCATAAAAAATCCTACAATGTCATTCTCTGGAATTTTTTTCAACATAGTTGAAGTGTACCTATGATGAAAATTACAGGCCTCTCTCATCTTTTTGAGGGGGAGAACTTGCACAATTGGTGGCTGACTAAATACTTTTTTGCCCCACTGTATATTATCAATTCTCCAAGAGTATGCAAACCTTTAAGCACAATTGTAAAACCAATGTAATCCCAAGCCAATCGATTTTGGGTAAGATTCACGTCTGAAAACTATAGTTTGTGTATGCTTCTTCTTATTATTAACCTACCAGTCTGCCTTATCACTGTGTTTCATATTTTTCAGTCCTCTTTGTTCTTCGCTAACTTTCTGTCAGGAACACCCATTGAGTCCTCACTCTTCCATTGAACTACTTATTGGGTATTCCACAGTCCACACAAGACTCATTATTTGGTCTCCTGCAGACTAGTGTTGGCTCCGTGTAGCTCATTTGGTTAGAGAATGCGGTTTGCAATAACACGTTTGTGGGTTGTATTCCTTCAGGGGCCGATTTATTCATCCCTTAAGTATTCCCTGTGGATATTATGGTCTTTATAGATCGCTTGTGCTGTTGCTACTATCTATTGGCAAACAGAAATGACTGTGGTGCGCACTGGCACATTGTTTTGCCTTTATAGCTCTCTTCAAGAAAAAAATAGGTAAAATGCCCAGTAAGAAAACTCTGCCATCTCAACTGCCTGTTGGGCCACCTTGAATGGCCAACTACTTGCCTCTCAAGCCTGTGCCCTTCCCCTGTTGGGTGTTACATCTGTTAGTCTTACTTTGAATACCAGGGAAATTGTTTATTTCATGTTAAACTGTGTCCAGTGCTGCCAGTTTAGGATATCTTCTATGCTACCTTGCAGTGTGCATGACAGATAAAGTATTTTATACCAAAATCTGGGGCTACATGTAGAATTTATGTATTGTACAATAATATCAGAAATGATCCATAATATATCAGCAGCAGTAGTGGAATGACAGTATTTCTCACAAGGAATTATGTAGGTGTATACAAAAGCGCATGCTGAAATTCATCTGAATTTCTTTAGTCCAACAGAAGGCGTACCAGCTTCTGTTGGCAAATGTAAAAGCAGTACCCTCCATCTCTTCCATCGGCTTCACATAGCCATGCAATTATCTCCACACTAAAAGCACTGACAGCCAGGTTGCTCAAATTCTTACACATTTTCTGTTCAAGGGAAAAAATAAGCAGTGAACAGTGGGGGTAATCGTTGTGACATCTAAATCACCTTTTGATTCTAATTTATTTTACCGATTTTGTAAGCTGGTTGAACCACAGTGGGCAACACTGTGTTTTTAGGGATTCCTAATACCCTCGCTAATTTCCTGGTTGATAAAATTCAATACAATTTACAGTTTAGTCATTCAGCAGATGCTCTTATCCTGAGCGACTTCATGTTGATGTATACATTTTAAAAAGTTAGATGGAGGACAAAACTCAGTAGTAGTATGTTCATTCTTCACAATTAATTTGTATTAAAACGTCGGTGTTGTGAAGACAATACATGTAACAGCTGCCTGAATAAACATATCAAGGTAGTAAACAGAGGTAACAGAAGGGGTGACATTGCTTACTTCCACCATCCATTTAGTCTTTTCATCCATTTTAGTTAAAATTATGAAGTGTTTTACAAGTGCCTAAGAATGTCAACACAGTTAAACCACTGTAGTGAAGGCAGTGATTATCATAAATAATAATAATAATGTAACATTGTTATGGGCACCACTGTCAGACAGGCAAGTTCATATTGTAACACCCCTGGCTGGGATCCTAAATCAGGAGATGGTGTCAGAGGTAGAGCACACTGGGCAGAATTGATTAACCAAAACACAGACAGCTACTGGTCACAGTCTACACCAGGGGTGTCAAACCGGTTCCATGGAGGGCTGAGTGTCTGCAGGTTTATGTTTTTTCCTATAAATTGGTTCCCAGTTCAGACCTAAACAACCAGGTGAGGGTAGAAACCTACCAATGAGAGACCTAATTAATCAATCAAGTACAAGGTGAGAGCGAAAACCTGCAGACACTTGGCCCTCCATGGAACCGGTTTGACACCCCTGGTCTACACCCTAACCCTAACAGCAAACACACCATAGACACTTGGCAAACTCTTTCTAAGAACAGTAGAACTGTAACTGCTCACCAGGTATCTCACTGGTACACAGCTCTCTGTGACACACAGGAATGGAGCCAAAAGAGGCCGATGCCCGTCAAAAAAAACACCTTATATAAACTACGGCCCAGGGAACATTAGACACACCCCTCATGTTAAACAAACCCCCCAGATCTGCCACCTCGCCGTTGGATGGCCGGATAAACAGCCCCACCCAACTGGAAAACCCAATCCTCTTAATGAGAAATACATTAACATGAACACCTGATAACGGCACTTAGAGGAATGGCTTACAGAAAAAAAGGGTCGCCAAAATGTTATAATATTAATTGTGAGCAGCTTTATACAGAAGACAGGCTTCAGAAATACAAGTGAAATCTTCAAATCTCCCGTTATACACTACATGACTGTACTATTATTTAAATACAGGTTAGAAATGTATTATGAATTCATTCTCATATAAATTCTGAACTAGGCCTAGCACAGCCAAAGCATAATCTTTGCACATGAATAGCCTGTCTCTTAAAACAGAGGCTGTGGAGTTCTGGAAAATGATGTGTTGGACAGATGAGACAAATATTAACATGTATCAGAGTGGGGAGAAAAAGGATCTGGAATACCAACTTATCTGTGAAACAAGATTATTGTTAAGGTGTTGTGCATTTGACAGATATGGATGCAACTGGAACCGCCTCACTTGTCTTCAGTAATGACTCACAGTGAGTCATTATCAAGCTTTCTAGCAAACTCAGATGGCACTTTTTGAGTAACAGTTTCTTTACTGCCACCCTCCCATACAGGCCACTCTTTCGCAGAGCTCTTAATGTGATTGACTGGTTGAACATTACTCTACTCCCAGTAACTGAACTCTTTAGCTCTTTCAAAGAGATTGTTAGCCTCTGTGCCTTCTCTCAGTGCCTTTTCCCGGCAACATTTGGGTGGTGTGATGCCTTTCCTTCCGGATAATTGATACAACTGTGCTCACTGGGATATCAAAACACAAAAATATCATTTGATTGCATTTTCCTAATCGATTTATTTGTATTAATTAATCTGTAAGAATGTTTTCTTATTCTGAATTTTCCTTTCAATTGCATGACTTTGCACACTTATGGAAGCAACATATTTAATCTTTTTTCTTTTACAGATATCTCTGAACAATGTCCCCTTCCAATACTTCATTGTGAATTTTAAGGTTTTATTATAAAATATTTATCAGATTGAAATTTCAATGTCCCATTTCGAATTCTGTAACAAACATGGTCATTGGTCAAATGATTGGCATTGTATATTTGGGGATTTTATCCAATCCTAAAGCCCATTTGGATCTATTGGGCAAACTCACAAAGGCTTTCATAGCTCACTAAGCACAAGGGGGGTTATGTAATTAACCTTCTGTTATAATCGAGTAGATTAGATTAGATTCTACTTTATTGTCATTGAACAGTACAAGTACAATATAACCAAATGCAGTTGGCATCTAACCAGAAGTGCAAATAGAGGGCGGAAAATTTTGTATATGTATATTAAAAGTGGAATGTGTAGATGTGCAATGAAGGCAAATGCAGAACTAATGGCAATACTAAATGTGCAAATAAGGCAGATAGAGGAGGGTGGAAAGTTTACAAGTGTTAGGTATAGTGTTACAAGTGGGATAACAGATGGTCGGGTACAATTGGCAATTTCTAAATGGCGTCAAAGATGTGCAAACGAGGCAAATGAAGGAGTACTGTAGTAGGGTAGCATGAACAACCATGATTCAGAGATGGCAGCACTAAGGTCCTCGAGGTAGACGTGTATGTAACAATTGTAAAAATGCAAGTACAGTGGCAATGCTAAATGTGCAATGAGGCAAATTGAATGTGCAAGATGTCTGTAACTGAGTTCAGCTTTAATGGCTGGCTCTTTGTTGTCCCTGTTGAAGCGGGCGTGGAACCAGTTTAACCCGGTGAAGGAGACGTCAATGGCTGTGGGGGTGGGGTTCTCTGGCCAGTAGTCAGCGATGGCTTGGATGATCTGCTACATGCGTCAGGGTTTGGAGTTGTTGTAGAAGTGCTCCTAAATTCACAGTTTGGTCATTTTTTGGCGTCTTGGCGTCAATTATTTCACTCAATTATTATGGGTATTGTGTGTGAATTGATGGCAAAACAAATACAGTATATTGAATCAATTATACATCAAGTCCATAACACAACATAATGTGTTGATAGTGAAGGGGTCTGAATACTTTCCAATGGCAAGGTACAACAACCATTTGCATGATGCATTCATATTTTACTGTAGGAAATGTGAATAACGTTTTCCTGACGGTGATCAAACAATTTATGAGCCAGTCTGAACTCACAGGGATTGCAGCCAGTGTTGTGAGTGCTAAATGAAACAGCAATGTTTCATGGTGTAGATGACTCAAAAATAATGATTGCATTAAGAAGAGAATTCCACAACAATCTTCACACCACATGCTCTTCCTTCACTTGGATGCCTAATGTATGATTTAGAGGGAGGAGGCAAAGTTGATATTTTAAGGATTGTTGCTGTGTTGATTATGAACAGTTAATAGAATTTATGCTGAGGTTTGATTCCCTCTCTCATCTTGTGGGATAAAGGGGGTGAACAAGGTATGCAGCCACACTCCCACACACTCAAAACTGCAACAATTGTTTTTGTGTTGTATTGACCGTATCAATCTATATATAGTAAAATAGTAATGGTCTGCTTTACCTTTCACATTGTATGGTAGAGTAACTGCACATTCCAGCAATTCAATAATATTCCCATGAGATATTGGCAGTAAAATGATATACAATGTGATCAGCATTGGGAATAGCATCTAGACCTACATCAAATATTGTTTGTTTGGTGGCTAGTCAATATCATGGCAACTCTATCTTTATGATTGATATGTCTTCAGTGCATAGGTTTCTGTTTTCCATTAGAGGGGAATGGCTCCCTGCTGATTTATGTTGCAATGTGAAGATGCTCATTTCCTCATAATCCATTGTTTTCACCCATGGTTGCAGAAATGCAATTCACTTACGGGTCTTCTCTTTCTCTCCCTCACACACAAACACACACACAAACACACACACACACACACACACACACACACACACACAAACACACAGACAGACAGACAGAGAGACAGAAACACAAACGGATGCACAGAGAGAGAGAAAGGCAAACAGAAAGAGACAAACACATACATTTAGACTGGTGTTTACTTCCTCGTTTTATTTATTTAGCTATTTGAGCGTGCAGCTGGCACACCTCTCTTCAGGCTGGGTGTGTTTGTGTGTTAGCTGACAGATATTTTAGGTGGTTGAAGGGACCCTGGTGAAGGGCAGGCATAATCTGTTCCTGGTGGATCCCATTTAGATGGAGCAACCATTTTCATAACAAGAGGGCAGGGGCTAAAGGGCTTGGAAGTTGCAAACAAGTTGGGAGGGGGAGTATTCACATTGCATTGGAGACACATTCTGTGTACTTTCACATTAGGCAAGTACTGAGAAAGTGAATGGAATGTGATCATGGCACTGCATTGTTTCTCAATTCCATCACGACTATGCTGTCTCAACGCTGTGCATACTAATAGAGGTAAATGGCAGGTTTGTGTCATCAATGACGTGAGGCAAAATGTTTAATTTAGCACCACCAAGGGAAAAGAAAGCTTCAGAATGCTGGAACAATGACATATTACCTGTGTTTTGTTTGGCATTTATATAGTATATTTTCAGGTATATAAATAATATTCATGCCATGTTACCTGGTTATATAACAGAAATTATTACAACACTGAAAAGATAGTGGTTGCTTCTGTCATTTACAGATTTGGGCAAAGTATTTTACTAAAACAATCAATAATAATCTCCAATAAAATTATAAGTTGTTCTTGTATTTTTATACCCAAAATAAAATCCACATTTTCTGTAAGTTGATTTGCTTTTAGTTTCAGTTTCAAGGTTTAATTTTCAAATGCACTGCACCACACAACATCCTCCTGCACAATGTAATTTTTATGACATGGCACCCAACAACTACTTAGTTAGAGTTAAGAAAAATATAGAAGCAAAAATATAGCTAGACAGAAAATAATAATTAAATAAAGCAACAATATACATAACCCTGTACACCGTTTACAACATCACGTTAAAAAAGAGTACTGTAAACGAGCAGCAATTTGGATTGTATTATTTAACATTTAAGTACGGCAAGTATGTCAGTAATATACATAACAGTGTGGACTAGCAGCAATTGGTAAAATTATTGAATATTGTAGATACATGAGTGCAATTAACTTATGAATGGTGGCATAGCACCATCACTACTATGCAGTGAGGAAAAAGTAGGAAAGAAACATTTACACACAGTAAAAATATAGCAAGAAGAAAAAGCAATAATATACACAACACCGTACATAGCAGTAGTTTAAAGAAAGTTCTGTAAATCAATAGCAATATTGGAAGTCGTTTTAAATATTTTGGAGTATACAGTAATATACATAAAGTATGTGTTTCACAATATACATTGCATATCTAATATTCACTTATTACAAGACAAGTGTTTCAAATGTACAGTCACTGTATATTTTGTTTATGTGACTTCGAGACAGACAATGCCTCAAAAGAAAGGATCTGTATAACAGTATTCATTCTCTTTGCTATGACTAAATGTCTAACGATTCTGTACTATGGAAGCATATCATTACAGTAGCAAGTGATGAAATAAAAAGTTTAATGCAAACAGCAATTTGCTCCGTTTCTTTTTTATACAGAGGCTCTGTTGCCTCTGTGCTGGTGACAGAACAAATGGAAGATCATCACTCCACAACCAACAATGTGCATAGATTTGGAGAAGTAGCTGACGAATACAAAATCCCAGGGTGTAAAAGCAGCATGAGACCATGAGTCAATTAATTGTGCAATTGCTATGTTTTTGGGCAATATTATTTACTTTTAAATTTTCAAGCAACCTAGGAATATGTTTACTGTTTTGTTAAGTGTTTGAATAGGCTACTACCTATAGCTGCCAGTATAGGCAATGTAACAGCTAGTGTGTTTTAGGCTGTTGATATTTATTAAGGCCAATTTAATAGTTATTTTTTCAATTTATGAAAAAAAAGTGCAATTTAAAAACTTCAATTTTTTATTTTATGTCAAAGATAATTTTAAATTTTTCAATAGGCCTTTTTAAGGCCATTTTGTTTTTAAGGCTAACTGGTGTTTTTGTACTTTGCATTCCAACATATGATAATGTCTGACTAATCTACTGTGTGTACAGTGTTCCTGATCTGTCAAAACGGTTCTTTGTTTTTTCTTCATTTTGGTGACCATTCTTTCATCATCCACTGTAGAGGTCTTTCTTTCTTTCTTTCTTGATCTACTAGCTTTCTTTCTGCTTCTTAACACTGGACCTAATGTTATTAAAGGGCTCAAGGGCAGGCTGAAGGAAATATTCTCTCTTTGTAAATCTTGAAAAACTGATTGAATGTCAAACATTGTGCGCTTCAGCAGTTATGGGACACATCTTCACCGCCACTCTACCAAAGAGGTTGTTTGCATCACGCTTACTGAAACACAAAATTAATAAGGTCTGACAGTATGATTACTGTATAGATACTCACACCCAATTCAATTTCTTAACAATAGATAACAAGATAATAGATGGAACTGTCTCTCCCCAAGGTCTTTTGTTACTGGGCTTGTGTTGATACACCAACGATGCAGGTGTCACGAAACATGTTATTTTGGAAGACAAGAGAGATGTGAAAAACACTACACAGTTAAAGAAACAATGTAGAAAGGACACAGAATATTGGGCCTGAAATTTTGAGATAAATCAGTGCTCCTGGATTAATGATTGTTTTTGTTTCTTTATCAGTAATGTTTGATTTAAATGTTTGTTTTGTTGTGCAAGTTTTTTTTTAAAGAAATCTGTTTAAATGTTTAGACATTATCAAAATTAAACTTATTGTAAGGGCATTATTAGCAACAATTACTTGAGACTACTGTAACTACTATGGCAGGCAATTTTTTCGGGTTATAGAAGTAGGTCTTAATAAAATAGACAACACATCAGAGACCATTTTAGTTTCAGGCCGCCACAACCCTCAATCCGCATACGCAATTAGGTTAATTAGAAAACCCTCTTTACTCTTGACGCATTTCAAAGGACAAATAAAAAATTTACCAGAACCTTATCCAAGCCAACAGGAAACTATTGTGGATAAACAAGAACATCTCGCCCCGGATAGAAACTAATGTGAGGAAAAGACTCCTTATTTCTCAAAAACTTGTTGGCATATAGCAACAGAATAGAAAAAAATGAATAAATGTGAGTTTTCCTGAATTTTCCGCTTGTTTATGTTGGTTTCCCACTTACTATCATAATTGGTCTAGGCTGTTCACAATGATATTTCAGCCAAAGAAGTTTAGACTTCATTCATGCTTTGAAGACCGACCCAATACTCTGCTGGCTCTGATACTTTCTGTTAACACTGTTCTATCCAGCATTGTTTCAGCAACTATAATGGAATGATATCCATGCAATATTACTAGGTTTATCTAACCCGATCACTATCAGCTCAAATGAATCCACATGGTAAAGCAGTGAAAAGAAATAATAAAGGCAAGGCATTAGTTATGAAAACAAGTAATCCTTTCCAGCACCTGTTAGCAACAATGGTGGCAGGCACATTTCTTGTTATAAAGATGGGTATTTTACTAAAGAGGTCAAGAATATTAAATGGCTGGTTTTAATTATAACATCAGTTAGGTTTTGTGAGTAGTCTGGGGAAAAAAATACACTACCTTTTTGTTTTGCTCACCTTGCTGCTTTTACCAAATGCAAACCTTGTAAACTACTTGTGCAGGGCAAGAAGAAAACCAATAATATAAATTGGTGATTTGGAGGGAAACAGGAAATATAGCTAAACGAATAGGAAATATTATCATTGACAATGCAAGGAAGAATTACTTTTAATTGCAATATTAATCCTGTCCTTAAAAGTTTGCTTTTATTAAAGAATCCTCCATTTACCGCAATCACAGCCTTGCAGACCTTTGTCATTCTAGTTGATGATATCTGAAGCGATATCCACCCATGCTTCCTGAAGCACCTCCCACAAGTGGAATTGGCTTGATGGGCACTTTTCACATGCCATACAGTCAAGCTGCTCCCACACTAGCTCAATAGGGTTAAGATCCAGTGACTGTGCTGGCCACTCCATTATAGACACAATACTAGTTGACTGCTTCTTCCCTAAATAGTTCTTGCATAGTATGGAGCTGTGCTTTGGGTCATTGTCCTGTTGTAATCAAGCGCCTTCCATGTGTTGTGGCATGGCGCTGCAGAATTTGGCCTACCTTCAAGGTCCCTTTAAAAATCTCCCACTTTACCACAACCAAAGCTCACCCAGACATCACATTGCTTTCATCATGATTGACAGATTGCGTCAAGCACTCCTACAGCGTCTTTTAATTTAGTCTGTGTTTCACAAATTGTCTTCTGTGTGATCCAACACCTCAAATTTAGATTTGTCTGTCCATAACACTTTGTTCCAATGTTCCCTTGTCCAGCTACTGTTTGTTTGCCCTTAATATTTTATTTTTATTGGTCATTCTGAGATATTGCTTTTTCTTTGCAACTCTACCGAGAAGGGCAGCATCCTAGAATCACCTTTTTCACTGTTGACAAGTTTTGCTGGTACTATTTAAAAAAAGCTCCCATTTCGGGACCTGTGTGGTGTTTTTTTAAACTAGACACACTAAATGTTTTTGTCCTCTTGCTCAGATGTGCACTGGGACCTCTCACTCCTCTTTCTATTCTGGCTAGAGACAGTTTTGCTTTTCTGTGAATGGAGTGCTACACATCGTTGTACGAGATCTTCATCTTCTTGTGAGTTTCTTGCATGGAATAGCCTTCATTTCTCAGAACAAGAATTGACTAGTTTTGGAAGAAGTTCTTGCCATTTTGAGACTGTATTCAAACCCACTATTGCTGATGCTCCAGATATTCAACTAGTCTAAAGAAGGCCAGTATTATTGCTTCTTTAATCCACACAACAGTTTTCAGCGCTGCTAAGATAATTACAGGGTTTTTACTTGTAATCAAAATGAGCCTTTCAAAAGGATAAACTTGGATTTGCAAACATAACTTGCCATTGGATCACAGGACTGATGGTACAATAGTAATTTACAACATTAACAGTGTCTTCAATGTAATTCTGATCAGTCTGGTGTTATTTTACCTGGCAACGAGACTCCATACTTTTGTTTACAATACACAATATCAAACATAACTTCAAAATACTGTACATGTGACTGTGACTAAGAACTAAGTCTGTGGACCCTTGTGTTTTGTTTCTATCTAAAATAGCATTATGTGACCCAATCAGTTAAATATACAGTGGGGCACCATAATTTACCAATAAAAAATCCTACAATGTGATTCTCTGGATTTTCTTTTCTCATTTTGTCTCTCATATTTGAAGTGTACCTATGATGAATATTACAGGCCTCTCTCATCTTTTTAAGTGGGAGAACTTGCACAATTGGTGGCTGACTAAATACTTTCTTGCCCCACTGTATGTTCATACAGGTACAGTATGTACCAAATACACAAAACAAAACTTTGCTTTTTTCTGCTCAGATATGAAATAATACAATAATAGAAGAGATTTAAGTAATCATGAATAGACACTTGTAAAAAACATAAGAACGTTACAAGTACAATTATATTAGCATATCACACTATTAGCAACTATTTATGTAAATATTAATACTGTGGTGTGTGTGTGTGTGTGTGTGTCTGTCTGTCTGTCTGTCAGTATGAGTGAGTATGTATGTTTGTGTATTTGTACCCAGTTGAGCAGAATAAGTGTAGGTGGTCAAATGGGTCAAGTGTTCAGTAGTCTGGTGGCTTGCAGAATTTTTTCTGAGGCTCTTAGTATATGACCCTATGCAGTCCCCTCTGACTGACTGTAGGCAAATGAACAGTTTATGGCTTTGGTGTCAAGGGTCCTTGATAATGCTGCAGGCTTTCGGCCGGCATCTTTTTTCACATGTGGTTGGGTGGGAGCACTGGACCATTTGCATCACCCGCTGGAGGGCACTGTGGTTTTGTGCGAAGCAATTCCCATACCATACTGTAATGCCATTAATGGTACAACGGTAGTATCTTAAGAGGACACAGGATGACATGCCTAATTTATGACTCCAGTTTGTGGAGTAGAGTAGCTGCTGTGCCCTCATAGCAACATTGGCGGCATTGGCGGTCCATGACAAGTCCACAGCAACGAGGATGAAAAGGAACTAAAAACTGGATTTCCCCACTGCAGCTTTGTTAATAAGGATTTGGTTATGTTCCCTCTACACAATCTCCTACATGACGCCGCCGCCACGTTCCAGTGACTAATGAACACCCTCCTACTTCCTCACCAGGAATACGTGGCTGTGTACATTGATGACAGCTCCATCCAGGGCGAGGGATGAACACCGTGTCCGGTGTTGGCCAGCATCCTGGAGGTGGAGGGACTCAGCGTTAAACCGAAGAAGCGCCGGTGTTGACTGAGGTTGAAAACCTTGGCTACTTGGTTTGTAATGGCAAATAATCTGACCACATGAAAATAAAGTGGTGAAGTTGATCCTAGGATATGAAACTGTCCTGCAGGCTCCTGGCTTCTCCCATTTGTGTGGCCACCTCCAACAAGAGGCTGGGAGGTGGCCTGGCAGAGGGTGAGTCAGAGAGACCGGTTCTCTACAAGCCACTATAAAGAACGAGGCCCTCGCAATCAAGTTGGCTCTCTAGTAGCAACAGAACTAACTACTAGGTCCAAAATTTTACATGGTGGTCAATCGTGCCCTCCTCCAGTGGATGGTCGGTAAGAGAGAAAATCATTGTGTGGCAAGGTAATTTCTTACATTGGAAACTTTCTCTTGTTCACAGAACTGGCTCCAGGCAAGAACAGCCTATGTGCTGTCTTATCGTGACAAGAAATACTCAGCAGTAGTATGGTTATATCCTCCAAACTGCAAAATATTTGAGACATTTTATTAATCCGTGTTACTGTTACTTCAATATTTGACTATTGGAATTCTCTTCTTCCCAGTTACCCTGATAAATAACCTTCAATTAGTGCTAAACATGGCTGCTAGAATCTTAACAAGAACAAAAATATTTGAACACATTATTTCAGCATTAGCCATTTCACTGATTTTAACATTATACTGTTAAACTACAAAACATTACATGGGCTCCTACATACCTCTCTGAATTAATACAGCTAAAAATACCCTTACTTACTCTATAATCAGTTGCAGCTCACTTGGAATCTGTTTACAGGCTCTGGGGATAGTCCAGATGCATTCACTAACCTGCTGTCAGGACCGGCCCCTTGCATAGATGGAATATTTGACTGGCCATTTGTTTTTTACTGATAAGGTAAGAACATATTTTATTCTCAGAGGTCAGTTTAATGTTTCTGAAACAAAAAGACAATAGAAGGCTTCAGCATGATAAGTTCAACAGTCTTAGTCAATGGAGAAAAAAATCGAAAGAAGCTGCAAATCTGAAAGACAAAAAGCTATGCAGTTTCTGTGAGGGTGTGAACACAATGATCGGTGGCAGAAATGTCTGCGATGCAAGGGACATCAGCTAAAATCTCGTCAGGGCTGGACCCACCTGCTGTCATCTGAACATGCAAAAACATTGATGTCGCCCATAAGGTCATGTACTCTTTAAGTTCCTTCATCCTTTGTGTGTCTTGTCTGTCGTTTTTTGGATTCCGTCCAGTTGTACGTTGTTTATGTTTTCATGTTCTATTTTGAAGTTCTGTTTTCATGTTCTATTTGAAGATCTGGTATGTTTTAGTTCTTTTATTAAAGTCCTCCGTTCTCCCTGCGCCCGTGGCCTGCCTCCATCTGCAACTTTACACCAGCATCCACATGAGGATTTCACCACGGTGATGCAATGAAAACACTGCATGAAGCTAAAACAACCCAGCTTTCTTTCTCAGATCAATTACTCTGCTGTCTATGGACATATTTTAACTTGGGTTAGGGATGCTGTCCGAGATCAGAGGTCAGCTAACTTGTAAGACGATGAGGTATTTTGAGTTAAGTGTGAGAGCTAAATAATTAACATTACACCATTTGGCTCTGGGTGCAGTTCAATGGAGATGTGTCCTCTTAATAATTCAACTTGTTAGGCCTTTTATCAAGAGTTCCATCAAATATTTATCTTATCCTGGGACCTCTCCATCTCTCTCTGTACCTACACTAGCTCATTACTGATCATCATTATGACCAGTTACACTAACTGACAGCTACTATTACAAACAGGAAAGACCGACATACACCGACAAGCCTATCATGTTGGCTGATAAAACATAACACCTCAAACAAAACCGCTATTTATCATGGATCACACACAGACATTGAGTCGTGCCACTCATTCTTATACCACTTATATCACTGAACATTTCCAATTAAGAGATTTATTTGATAGCCAGCATTAATTATGCCAAGACATTAAAGGAAATTAAGAGTGATATAAATTAGCAAATAAATCGACTTGTCGAACGTGAGAACATAATCACTTGGCACTGGATTGGGACCATAAGGTGTTGCAGTGAGGCCCTGCCACTACCAACATTTGGGTTACTCAGTGTGTGGCGGTTTGTCCCTGGACAACCATTTCACTTACAGCACATGCTCATTGGACCATTCTGTCTGTGCCCACCAGGGCTCTGGCCTAAATGGGTCCTAAATGGGCACACTTGTGGTGATGCTGTGGGAGTTGACAGATTTTGGCACTTTGTGTACTCTGTAGTGAAACCTAAGTATATAATATGTTTAGTCAAGCGTCTGTCATTGCGCATTGTGTCACTATAGGCTAAGGATGTTTTTCTCTAGCAGTGGTCAATGGGCTGAATCCTTGTAAATGCACAATCATTGAATAGTACATTGCATATCTGGTTATTTACTTTTAATTTTGTTGTGCTATAGGTTGTCATTGTGGGATATTGTGTGTAGATTGAGGTAAATACCTATGAAAGTAAACGATTATAAATTCATAGTGAAGACACGTTTTTAGAAACATGTGCCAATTGATTGAAAATAAAAACTCTTTCACGTGATCAGACAAAAACAACAAAAATGTGAACCGTCAGTATAAGTTCTGACAAAAGATTTAAATAATTCATGGAATGTGCCAAAATGTGGCCCCAAATATAAAGCAATGTATAACACTGACATAATGATTTTCTTCATAACATTTCATTATCTATAGTTTACAGTAATTTTCAAAATGTCATGTTTCCAATGTTAAGATAGGCCCATGCAATATTTTTTATGATCACAAATGCTTCCTTCCACTCTTTCTTACTGTCTCTCTTTCTCTCTCACTCACACACACACACACACACTAAAGCAATTCATGTTCTAAGGCTTTTCTACATCCTTTGAATTAAATCTTAGGCATGTATTAGTATGTGGTTGGTTATCATTGTCCAGTTATCTCCATTGAGGCCAAAAGCTGGTGTATCCTTGTGATGACAGTGGCTCTTGATGATGCCTCATATGTTGAGCCTCCCGCGCCCAGATGCTAAACCGCTGCTATTATGCATTACTAGCGCTCTCTCTGGGGCAAGACGCTGTTTTTGATGCTGGTAAATGATATTTATTTCAGTGATACACAAATTCACCCCAAAAGTAGATAACTTTTAATAACTTAATAAATCACACACATTAGTTGTTAGAGTTCACATCAATATACAGCACTAGGAAAAATTAAGAGACTACTGCAAAACTATCAGTTTCTCTAGTTTTATTATGCATAGGTACAGTCCTGTCCAAAAGTATTGGAATGGAAAGGCAAATTCCTTTGTTTTTGTTGGTCACTCAAGACAGTTGGGTGTAAGATCAAAAGATGAGTATGAGACAAGAGTTCAGAATTTCAACTTTAATTTCCTGGTATTCACATCTAGATGTGTTAAACAACTTAGAACTTTTGGAGGGGACTGTATGTGTTTGAGTAAAATGTTATTTTTTTCGTTCTATAAACCACTTACCAGATTACTCCCAAATTCCAAATAAAGATATTGATATTTATTTGTAGAAAATAACAACTGGTCATAATAACCAAAAAATATGCATTGTTTTCAGACCTCAAACAATGCAAATAATACAAATTCATATACATTTTTCAACAACACAATATTAATGTTTGAACTTCAGAAATCAATATTTGGTGGAATAACGCACATTTTTTATGATAGCTTTCATGCGTCTTGGCACGCTCTCCACCGGTCTGTCACATTGCTGCCTCCTAGGAGCCTGTTTTGAACCGTCCTCTTCGTGCACTTCACCCCAGCAGGTTTTGCCATTCTTTTTGCAGTGATATTCGCATGAGTTGATGGTCATCTCGGGCAGTGGACAGTCGTTTTCGCCCTCTGCCAGTCTATAGCTTTGTTGTCCCCAATGTCTGTTGCTCTTGTTCTTATGAACCGCCATCTATGACATTTTCAGAATGGAAGCAACCTGGCACTCACTGTATCCATCTGCTAGTAAAGCCAGAATGTAACCCTTATTTTCCTCACACAAAGCTTTTCTTTTGAATTCTTTTGTCATGCTGAATAGATTTTCTTTTATTCAAATAAGCTGTGAGGTACTACTTGCACTGTTTTTACCATCCAGCTGATCCTATTGCAAGAGGATATTGATGACCGCAGCAGTGGCTTTTATACTTTTCCTCGTTAAATCAGATTTGGTTCAGGTAATCACCTAATAAGTTCCACATTTAGTAAAATGATGTATGCCTGTGTGGGAATTTAACAGGCATTGGAATGGAATGGCAGCTATACATGTAGAGATGCTGATTTAAGAAAAATTAGGAGTCTTCATTTTCTCCCAAGATGTACAGTATGTGTTCCAAACACAAGTGCTGTGTTTGTCACAAAACCTGCCCATACCTCAACATGGACCATCACTACAGTGAAGTATGGTGGTGAAAGCATCATGTAGGGATGCTTCTCATTAGCAGAGACTAGGCATCTTGTTTAAACTAAAGGAAGAATGGATGGAGTCAAATATGGGGAAATACAATATGAACCAGCTTCAGCTACCTAGAAATATACATTTGGCTGGAAATTCCCAGGACAATGATCCCAAACAAAAGGGATTTGGAAAGGAATTGAAAAGGTGCAGGGGTCTCTTTATTTTTTCCGGAGCTGTATCTTATGATAAAAATTTTCGGAAAATAGTCTGCGTATTCCCCCTGAGACCAGGTTGCTCAGTCAGAATAAAAATATAATCAAACAAACTAAATGGGGTCACTAATATGGTATGGAGTCTGTCTTATTTAAACATCCTCTATTATGCCTCACTAGTGTTAACTGCGAGGACCACTCAGAACTCAGTCATGGTTATTATGCATCACTGGAACAAACCATGAGGATTCCCCAGAAATCTCCAGATTGGTATGTCTACTACAAACCAATGCAGCAGGGACTTCACTCGACTAGGGTTCTGCCTTTAACTCCCAAGGAACACAATGCACAGCCCAGTACTAATTGAATGCCCCACTGCAAACAAATGCCGTGGGGACTGTCCATGGAACAAAAGTCCTGGTTACAACTCTCTGGAACACAATAGGCCTACATGTGTCTCGGTATCCAAAGGATATACTGCACAAGTGAGAATAGACACCTACCTTGTCCAAATTCTGTTTCGTTCAGTAAAATCTCAGTAGGACCTTTTATTGAAGGAACTGGATATTGAACCGTTTTAGATTCATTCCAAATAGTCAGTGAATTAATGTAACACACACATTTGATATATAGAGTATTACAATAACAGTACAAGCATATATATACGTTTTCTGAAGATTAAAGAAGTTTGCATGAGCAAAGTTTCAGCCAGAAGTGAGGAAAATGTGAGAGCTTTCCCAAACCTCACTCTGGTTTACATCCCAAAAACTAAAGTTGGGGGGATAGTTTGGGTACCCTAGGAATCAAGACAAGTCCTGAAGAATAGACCCCTTATCAACTTGGGACATATTCCAATCTATGCTTCCTGACACCATATGGTAAAACCTGATACTCATGAGTCCAGCATAGGGTGATAAAGGCATGACTGCAAGTCCTGTAGTTAGACAAGACATAAACATTTGCAACATAAACATTCTGATAAAAAAACATGACCAGGCACACAGAGTATAGGCTAGGGAATTAGACAATTGAGTACATCATCATAAATGTCTATACTAAATAGTGAAAAATCATCAAATGTTAATAAACATAGAATTGACATTATTCGGTTCCTTCAATAACAAAAAGGTAAATGCCCTTCAGTCTAAAATATGCACACTTCATTCAGAAATGACTAACTTATCTAGCTAAAGCTCAGGTTAGCCATCCTTATTCCTTATTCACTGTAATCTTTTTGCACTTTCCTACACAGTGAGAAATTGGTTTTAAAGCAATCCATGCTAGAAATTGTTAATAAATAATGCATGATACAATCTTTAAAATACACTGCTCAAAGCTTGATTTCTAGTTATTTCGGTCGTCAAATGTCCCATCCTCTACACTCCTCCCTTTTTTACATTTTTGTATTAAATCCTAACAAGCTCATCAAGTGTTGAATGCAACAGGTGGACAGTTGCTAACTCACCACACCAATCTCAACAATGAAAAAAATCTGAAAAACATTTTATTAGGCTTTCAAAAAAAAGTAATCAGTATTTCATCAGGTTTCACCAGTGACAAATGACCCAGCCTAAAATCCCAAAGAGCGAGCAATGTTACAAAACATAATCTACAACAGTCACAATCTAGGATAAACCTTATAGAGGAGCCGGGCTCTGTGAGGTAGCCTGTTCTATTCTGGCTGTGCCATGTGGAGATTATAAGAGTACATTTTAAGGCCATGTGAATCATGAGCAGGTCAATAATTACAGTTGGGAATAGGTGGCCTGTGGTCTGAGCTTTCAGGTAGATCAGTAACCCAACCAGGTGGACTTTGGATAGGGATTATCATTGGATAGGTGCAGGGGGCTCCCACATTACATGGCAAGTAATTACAATTAACGGTCTTGCTCAAGGACAGAATGACAGATATATTACCTTTCAGGCTCAGAGATTGGATTCAGCAATTTCTTGGTTATAAGTTAGATGATATAACCACTAGGCTAACTCCTGGCTTGTGTGGAATTACACTGCTCAAAAAAATTAAGGGAACACTTAAATCACACATCGGCTCTTGATGGATGACACATATTAAAGATCAAAATCGTTACTATACATTGTGTAATCTTTGAGAACATGACATAACAAAGGTCAATTGAAACCAAAATTACCAACCAGTTGAGGGCTGGATTCAAACTTACACCAAAAATCAATGAAAACAGTTGAAATCACAGTGTTCCAACTTGTGTGAATTTCATTTCAATTTCATTTCACAACTCATAATGTGACTAAGTAGTGTGTACGTGCCTGTATGCACTCTCAACAATGTCTGGGTATGCTCCTGATGAGACGGCAGATGGTGTCCTGGGGGATCTTCTCCCAAACCTGGATCAGGGCCTCAGTGAGCTCCTGGACAGTCTGTGGTGCTACTTGTCGGCGGCGGATGCACCGATACATAACGTCCCAGAGGTTCTCAGTTGGATTCAGGTCTGGGGAACGTGATGGCCAGTCAATGGCATCAGTGCCTCCGACATCCACGAACTGCCCACATGAGGCCGGGGATTGTCCTGAGCTACAGGACATCGGGTCCTCATGGTGTTTGTTTCTGGTGTGTTTCTCACAATCGTTTATGCTTCCTAACTGCACAGATTGGTATCCCTCAAGTCTGACTTGGTGTTATACTGTGATGATTATGTGTTCCCTTAATATTTTTGAGCAATGTAAATGAATGTGTCTAGATAATGAGAACAACAGAAACATCTGTGTTGACATTCTCTCTCTGTAGGTCACGCTCTGCCTACCTAAAATGTTTACATTGACCATTTGGCATGGGGATTCTCGTGGAAATGTGATCTCTGCTAGGTAGACATGCCCTTCAAGGTATATGCCAGCTAGCACTCATCTTTACAGTGTGATTGAATAGACAAGGCTGCATGAACTGCATAAACACATGAAGCGAAATGAAGTGACCACTATACAGATAGCAATATTTCTTACCCCTGTGTTGACGTTGATATGGGCCGTGTCACTTCCTTAGTGTTGCGGACACCGAAGGAACTTTAGGCTGTATTGGAGAGATCTTTACTCTCTCCAATATAGCCCTCAGGAAGGCAAGTAGCCACTAGAGGTCCGGAAAAAATGAAGAGACCACTGCACCTTTTTCTTTCCTATATACTTAGGTTTCACTACAGAGGTGTAGCAATCGTTTAATTTTTTCCGGATCTGTATTGTATGTATGGTTGCAATTGTTGGGATTCCCCTCTCCACCATAACTAACCCTAACATTGCATCAGTTTCTGCTTGCATCAATAAAAGCCAGTTAAGCTGCTTAATTATGTTATGCAAGCTCCAAGATCAAGGAGCATATTGGGCGCCTTAGGCATACCCACATACGTGTAAGTATGTATCCACGTGTGTTCATATGTGTGGAAGTGTATGCGTTTAGGATGGTAGTGAAAGGATTAAGCAGTGGTCCCATATTTGAGCATTGCTTCTTTCCTTCCAACCACCTCCAGTCATTGCCGTACCGCTGATCAAAATCTCTTGATGTCAGCGAGTGTTTTAGGGCTCGGTGTCTGCTCAGAGAGAGAGCCTAAGAAGGAACGTTAACTTGATGACTTGTCAGCTTGTTAACAAGCACTTGCCACAGTTGGGTGAACGAGTTAGAGCGGTAGTAAACCTTCACACACCATCCGAGTGGTGCTTGATGAATGACGGACATAAGATGCTTGCCTGCCCCAGTTCTGCCGCTTTATGTTGTTTTGAGGACACTTCGCTTAGTGTTTTTTTTAAGCCATCATGGTGTGGGTAACATACAGTGGCTGACATAACCTGGATAATATATTAAGCTCTGTGGTTTCCAAAAGTAGATTATGACATTGTCAATCATAATTACGATTGACAATGTCAGGTTTGGTTCAGCAGATTATAACCTCCAATTATACACTGCTTCAATAATATCCAAGCAAAAAAAGGTAGCTGTTCAAATGAAACCCTAATCAACATGCTTGCACTCCAAACATCCTCACCGTGGGTGGATCAGTAGAGTACGTTGACTCCTACAAAAATCTAAATAGTAACTAAATGGCTAAGAATGTCTAATTCCACCTCTTTTCTGTCCTTCTCCTACCCTCCACAGCTGTTTAACCAGCTCTCAACACCCATCTTCTGTCTCCACTGAACCGATTCCTCCTGTCACTAAAAACAAATGAAAATAAGAGACTGTCTGCACACAAATAATATAATAATCCATAACACTGTGTGCTGAACTTGAACTTGCCTGTTGCTTCATTCCAACCAGCGCAATTGAAACACAGTTGATACCGAGTTCCCATCGCCTTGCATTGTGCATGTCCCATTCACACCATCCTGTAGTGCAATGAAAGATGAGTTTAGGATGTTTTGTGAAGGTGCTGTGTTGTCTGGCGTCTCGACTCAGTGGGACATCCTAATCTCACACCAATGGGCCTATTTGCATCCTGAAAGGAACGGACATTGGGAGTCAATGGTAGCCCCATCCGCTCA
The DNA here is from genome assembly GCA_016801105.1 of Esox niger. Taxonomy (NCBI): domain Eukaryota; kingdom Metazoa; phylum Chordata; class Actinopteri; order Esociformes; family Esocidae; genus Esox; species Esox niger. The sequence continues at coordinate 39,425 of JACXGJ010004775.1, forward strand.
GACCAGCCAGGAGTGAGGATGGACAAATGAACAAAGTAGACATTTTAACATTTGTTGGATTAACTGCACTGATGTTTGGTCATTTAATGTGTGTTCGATAAAGGGATGAACTCTCCAATAGGTTTCAATGCTGCACATGTTATGTATCGTTTCTTACAGGTAAATGTTTACTGGAAGAAGGCATTTTCAAGACCAAGTGTCTGGCTTTGGATGGTGCTAACTGAATATATGTAAATGTGTGAGTGACGGTTTCTTTGTATTCATTGTTTTAGCCTAGGTGAGGTGAGCCTATAATAGATGCAGTGGGGGTGTTTGGAATTGGTTTGTTCGGTTGAGATGAATAGTGAAGTTTCACTTAGTTCTATGAGTTCATCATTAACACATTCGTGCTAAAGTGTGTTTTAGATACTTATGATATACTTAGTAGACTTGATTTCGGAGGACGTTGAATAGTGTTTGTAACTATGTTTTGTATTGAAACGATGACTTGATTGGAATGCATTGTATTAATTTGAAATATAGTTTACGACGCTGTTCCTCATTAATCTTGGCGTCCCTAAGACATGGGATTTGTAACATTCTGTGGGGCCCCAGGAACACACCATTTTATGGTAAAGTTCGTGTTTAACAACCAACACCTTAGGGGCGCTTATGATAACTAATGTAAGCACATACATATACATAAATCAAAGTGACAAGACTGGTCGTCGCTCAGTTCCAGATTGCTACGTGATCCATTGGCTTCTGTACTTCACTGATAAGGAGCATTGAGAATTTGGTTAGGCGGTGAAACACATGAACATTTATTGTTTGAATATGACGAAAGAGTAGCTACCTTCACTAAGAACCTCTGGCATATTATGGTCATTTATTATTGTGTAGATTTACCAAAATAATATATATATAAGAATTATAATCGTGTAGGTTATAGATTATCATTCATTTATTTCCCTACTGTACCTGCCCCTCTGTAACTTTCTAGAAGGAAATCTTTTACCCCCTTACTACAATCTAAGCTGTATCAGTGACCAGGATGGGACATGTTTGAGTTGACAAGCATGTGGACCTCCAGACATCCCAGCCTTGCAGGGCCTGTGGGCTAACCAGTACATCAATGGTTCTAACTAATAATTGTTTACTCATGAAGATTGAACAATTATCACTTTCTACAAAGTGTATACATTTTCATCACATTAGATAAAGTATACTGTTATGTCACGTTACCTAGCCAACCAAACATTTTAATATCTAAAACAGTAAAGTAGGCTATGTGCACATTCTAGTGCCAAAAAAACTGCACAGTGCTATGGCATATGTTTGAGAAGGCAAGGGTGATTTTAAGGGAACAGTAAGGTGTCTGAGAAAGGGAGGGAGAGAGTGTTACTAAAGTTATCTGAATAATGTTTTGTAGTGTTTTCCTCTTACTGCCCCAACGATATGCAGCTATTCTCAAATCAAAACACATGTATGCAATTGTTCATGTCTTTCTGACTGACATTGTTTTCACCTTCTGATGACTTGTCAGCTTCCCTGCAGTTACCTGGAGAATGCATGTAATTCATTTAATGTGAAAACTCCATGGCTTCCAGCTTTTAACTCAATGCATATGACTGAAAGGTGGCTGTGAGGAGTTACCCAATCATAAGGTGGTCCACAATGGCAAAAGTAATTCGAATTAAATTGTTTTAGAAAATGTATATGCATATACCATTTTTTTCATGGCTTTTGTATACTAATCGACCTAAAATTAAAGTATTGAATATTTTTCATGTTCTGTGGCTGTGATTCAGATAATTTCCTCAATAAATAAATTAAGGACATCCTCTTTACGTTAACTCTTATACTGTTGAGTAGATTCACGAGTTTTCTTCCTGTGAATTATCTAGCACCTGCAAATTATTATAATTCTGTGGACAGAAACTAATTACATGTTGTACTTAGCCCTGGGACATTATGCTTGTTGTTGTGTGAGCACTCTGAGCTAAGAAGATGATAGAGCCATCTGCAGGCTAGTTTGTCAACCACACTGACTTTTCTTGGCACAGAAAAGGTGGTTTGGAACTCTCTTTACCACGTGAGTCCTCCACCCGGTAATGGAAGACAAAGTCATTATTATGTAATTAGCCAGACTAATGACACTCCGGAGAAAGCCACAAGGCCAAGACATCATTCTCCTTCATGTTTTCCTGTCTCTCAGTTAGGCTATTTGGTAGTGGCATTATGTTTCCATCCAAATGTATGGACAAATACAACAATATAGGAGTTATTACTATGATTTCAGGGGTGGCTGGAGAAAATGGAGGAGGATGGGAGACTCATAGTACAGGTTCAAGACTTGCAGATGACAAAGCTTGTTTGAAAAAGAGAAAGGGAAGGATCAAACCAGAAGACAAAAGGGAATATGGGCCATTAATCAGGGTCAGATTAATCAGGGTCAGATAGTTTAACGGTTAAAGTACCAGACCTATAACTGAAAACACAGTTTTTCTGTCTTTGTGCAACACTGTTAACAGGAGTCGCTCTCAGAGCATCATGTAATTAATAATTCATTAAAGATAGACACTTAAAAAAGTGTGGAAAAGTGTTCCTCAGCGACTAGGTAAAACTAATGTGGCACTGTTTTCACTGGACTCCAATATTATGACACAACATGGTCTAAAGGGGTTCATATTAGCTATATTTGTGCAATTATTAGTAGCTGAATAGAAAGAAGGTAGCAAGCTAAAGCATTACACTATAATATTTACACTACCTACATCACTCAGTTTTTGTATCTAGATGAGCCTGATTTCAATCTTTTTAAAACATAAGTAGCCAGTACGTCATCCACTTGGGTGGAGATTCCAGTAGAGCAATTTTTGCTGACATAGCAAAATGGAGTGTCGTGGAAATATGAAACGACTTGCTCTGGAATTTCATAGCTAATTGAGATAGTGATTGTAATAGGTTTACAAAAGTGTTAAACAATCAGGAAATGTCAAGGGAAGGCATCTTTAATTCACCCAATTTATTTTGATGTATCACTGTCATTTTGATAATATTATGTAAGCTCAGTGCCTGTTTCTAGTTTGGCTAGCATGGGCTATCAAGTTAGGTACAGTATAACCTAACTAATGCTATAGCCTACCATAGGTTATTCAAAGCACACTGCAATAAAATGGAAGTAGTTGTGCAATGGTAAACTGCCCAGTTAAATGTAAACAGATTACTGGCCTTCCTTTCTTACCTTTCTAAAATACCACTGCAGCTTGAAAAGATACCAATTTGTCAGCCTACAAAAACGCCAAATGTCAGACCACTCATTGTTTCCAATAAGCCAAGACATGATAGTTTAAACCCTTGTTGGATTCTGTGAATGAATATAATAATTAAACAAAAGCCAGGTGAGAACTTTATTAGCAAAATGTTGATCTTCCACAGTTCTTACATGTTCTCCAATAATTATAAATTTCACAAGGTATTTTATGCCAGGACACGTAGGAGGTAGTCAGTGGTCATAGCCAACCATTACACAGTACATTTTACGCCAATAAAAAAGGTTAATCCTACAAAATACCTTTGAATACCTGAACCATATCCAATTTAATGAGGAAACATATAAAAACCACTGCTATGGTCATGACGATCCTGTTGCAGTGAGACCAGCTGGATGGCAAAAACAGTGCAAGTAGTACCTGAAAGGTAATTTTTTTTTTTTTTTT